>VZQC01011341.1:1866310-1895062 GCA_009823505.1 Rhizomys pruinosus | reverse complement strand
TGTATATATATATATATAAAATCTTCAGTTAAACAGACAAATATGTTTCAAGTTTATGTTATCTCAGGTAGGAAGGGATTAAGAGCTGTAAAACAATGACTGAAAAGATCACTGTCTCTTTGATCCAGGGGTCAAAAGTACCTGTGTCATGAACTGGCAAAGACTTTGTAACTCGAGTCACAAGACAGCACTAGTTTGCTTTTCTTGCCCACTTCCTCGAAAGTCTCTTTTGTTTCCTTTTTCCACAAGCTGATTAAAGTGTTCATCTCTTGGGCTACCGAGGGATGGGGCTCCAGTGACACTTAATGTAATGCTTCCACTGGGCAAGGACTCTGGTCTCTCTCTAACTTCTCTGCTTCAAGAAAGCATTCCTCTAGTAAATAAAGTTCTTCAATTTCTTCATTTCATTTCTCCCTTCTAGATCCTTTTCTTCAAGTTGATGCCATTTTTCATTCTCAATTCACTTTATCTCCTGCCGTTCCTGTTCTTCCTTTTCAAATTTCAAGCCAGCTTCCTCTGCCCTTCAGCTGTTGCTCTTCCTCCTCTTGGGGCAGCCTCAGTCACTCTGCTTTGCTCAGCTTTTTCTTTTTTTGCTTTGCCATGAGGTCTCAGGACCTTCTCCCTCCAAGTCAGAGCTCAATTTTTTATTTTTAAGTGTGTGTGTGTGTGTGTGTGTGTGTGTGTGTGTGTGTAGGTGCCTGTCAAGGCCAAAGGCTTTGGATCACTCTGGAGCTGGAGTTACAGGTGGTTGTAGGTGCTGGGAACCAAACTCCAGACTTCTGCAAGAACACTGCATGCTCTTAACTGCTGACCTATCTCTCTAGTGCGTCTTTTACTTGCTTCTGTGAGGTATTATGTCAGAGTAATGAGAAAGTGTCTACCACAGTACTCCTTTTTTCTCATTTTACGTTGAATTGTTGGCCAGAGGCTGTCATGGACAGCAGCTAGCAGGGTGCCTCATTCATCATCAGCAGCAGGATCTGGGCCCAGTCCAGTTCCTGCAATGATCTCCACAGAAATTCAATATGATTCACCAACTGGTTCTCCATCCTGCTCCATCCCATCTCTATGCAAAAACAAGTACATATGCACATATATAATACACACACACACACACACATACACACACACATATATATATATGTGTATGAGTGTACTGTCTGCATGTAGGTAGGTGCACCCATGTCGTGCAGTGCTGCAGAGGTCAGAAGAGGGTGTTAGATTCCTCTGGAACTGGAGTTAAAGACAGTTCCTAGCTGCTACGTGGGTGCTGGGAATCGAACCCGGGTCCTCTGCAAGAGCAGTCAGAGCTCCTAACCACTGAGCCATCTCTCCAGCCCTATCTCTCACTTTTCTATAAAGTAGAGCCTGCTTCCACATTGCTCTATACCTAGCCCCACAGTGCCACTAGATAGCTAGACACTTACATGTCCTTCTAGATCATGCGCATAGAGCCTGATCATTTGTTATTATGCTGCATAGTAAATATTGCAGAGATTGGCAGCGTCCTCCCAAGGCCTATCCCATTTTGCAATCCCACATGGTGCCAAGCTTCCCACTCACTAGCTAAGCTCAGATGGGAGATGAGGTTTCTCAGTCTGAAGTTTTGTTTTTGTTTTTGTTTTGAGACAGGGTCTCCCTCTAGTCCCAGCTGGCCTGGAGCTCCCTTTGTAGACCAGGCTGACCTTGAACTCACAGAGATCTGCCTGTGTCTGCCTCCTGAATGCTCGGATTAAAAGCATGCACCGGGCATAGTGGCTCACACCTTTAATCCTAGCACTTGGGAGGCAGAGGCAGGCGGATCTTTGTGAGTTCAAGGCCAGCCTGGTCTACAAAGTGAGTTCCAGGACAGCTGGGGCTACAGGGAGACCCTGTCTCGAAAAGACCCCCCCCCAAAAAAAAGCATGCACCACCACGCCCAGCCAGTCTGAAGTTTTTATATGTATTTGTTTTTAAAATGGGGTTTTATGTAACTTAGACTGGCCCCAAACTCACTGAGTAACCGAGAATGGTCTTGAACTCCTGATCCTCTTAATTCCATTTCTTAGTGCTGGGATTACAGGCATATATTACCAGTCATATCATCACTCCAAAGGAAAGTGATTCTGTACTCCTTAAGCCACCTCTCCCCATTCTCCCTTCCTTGGATCCCTGGCAGCCACTAATCTACTGTCTTGGTGAATTTGTTCTATTCTGGAAGCTTTGCAGAAATATATTTGTGGCCTTTTGTGTCTGGCTTCTTCCACTGAGCATAGATTTTTAAAGTTTCTCTATGTAATGTGGATCAGAATTCCATTTGTGGTTTTTGTGGTGCTAGAGATGAAACCCAGGCCTTGTGCATGCTTGGCAAGTGTTCTACCACTGAGCTACAAATGCCAGATCCATAAATTTACTTATTTAGTGGTAGTTCTTTTTTTTTTTTTTCCTTTGAGGCAGGGTAGCCCAGGCTGGCCTTAAATTTGTGGTAATCCTCCTGTCTCTCTCTGTAAGAGGATTACAAATCAAATGTGTACCACTACATCTAACCTTAATGTGTTTAAAAAATTTTTTTAATTTTATTTATTTCCATATGTGTATGAATGTGTTGTCTGCATGCAAGTCTGTGCACCTGTGTCGTGCAATGCCGCGGAGGTCAGAAGAGGGCGTCAGATTCCCCTGGAACTGGAGTTCTCCTGGAATTGGAGTTTCAGACGGTTCTCGGCCGCCATGTGGGTGCTGGGGATTGAACCCGGGTCTTCTGCAAGAGCGGTCGGCGCTCTTAACCGCTAGGCCATCTCTCCAGCCCCGCTACTATATATTTTTAATCCTGTAAATTGAATGGTAAAAAGTATGTTGAGTTCTCATAAAGGTACTATTTTAATGTTAACAGAATTTTCCAAACTCTTATGTATGTGTAGGTATTACATTAAAAGGATAGGGATGTAGAATTTGCCTTTTATTCTAGAGGTCCTGATTTTGATTCCCAGCATTACAAGAACAAAATTCTAAATGAATTTGGAAAATTCTACTCTAGAATAATCAATTTTTGCCACTTCATCTTCCTCATGAAAGGAATGTTCAGAGACTAGGATGAAGTAAGGAGCCAGGAATTCTTCCCCTTTAAAAAAATTGTGTGTGTGGTGTGTTGGGGGCATGTGTCCTCTTGCCCTCACATGCAGCTGTGCAAGTGTGAAGGTCAGAGGACAGTTTATTAGAATTGGTTTTCTCCTCCCATGTCATATGGCTTCTGGGGATCAACTCAGGTTGTCATGTCTGTGCTGCAAATGCCTTTACCCATTGAGTCATCTCCAACCCTCCTTTTTTTGTGTTTTTGGGAGGTTTTCCTCTTGCCTCTGCTACCTAAGTGCTGTAATTACACATGCATACCACAAACCCACCTTTAGGGATTTGTCTTCTGTGGTTAGCCTTCTATCAGGATGTGAAGTAATAAACTCTGCAGGGTCATAGCACTGATGTGAGGCACTAGAGGTGGGAGTAAACTGAGTACCAGAAAACATGCTCCAGGGTCTCGGGAGAGATGGGCTCAGTGGTTAAAGACTGACTGCGTCTGTGCAGAGGACCCGGGTTGATTCCCAGCACCCATGGGTTAAGAGCCATTCTAGCCGTGTGGGCATGCCTTTTAATATCCCAGACTTGGGAGGCAGAGGCAGGCGATCTCTGTAGCTCAAGGGCCAGCCTCCTATACAATGGCAAGCTCCAGGCCAGCTTGGGATAAAGGAGACCTGTCTCAAAAAAAACACACCACACACACACACACACACACACACACAGCCACACACACACAACACAGCACAGCAAACACACTCAAATGCTCACGGATTTTGACCTAGGATATTCATTCATTCATGGGCCAACATTCTGGTCTGAAAATTTTGTTATCTGGGGCTAAGAATTAGTTAGCTATCTTATTGATCTGAGTAATTTTTCTTAAGTTGGGTTCATAGGCTTGTGCCTGTAGTCCCAGTTATAGAAAAGCTGAGTGAAAAGGTGCTTGAGTCCCAGAGTTTGAGGCACCTGGATAAAATAGCAAGACTGGAAAGCTCATGCCTGTTAGGTCTTGGACTTGGGTGATTGAGACAGGAGGATTTCCTTGAATTTGAGGTCAGTCTGGGAGACCTAATGAGTTCTGGGCCATTCTGGGCTACAAAATGAGGTGCTGTCTGAAAAACCAAACTGGGACAGGAGGAACGGAGGTTATTTCCCTTAAATAATTTGGCACACATTTATATAGTGCTTCTTTGACGCTTTCCTGATCACTTTAATAAATAAGGAAACTGAGTATCTTCAAGTCATACAGCCTAGGCAGTTTTCTTTCCAGAAATCACTTCAATTTTTGGAGGGAGATGAAGTGGACAGGGTCTCATGTAGTCAAGGCTGGCTTTAGATTGCTATGTAGCTAAGGATGACGTGAATTATGAATCTGCTTCTTTATTTGAACTTGTGCTGGTGGGGCTTTTATGGGTAAAACTTTCCTATTGCCGGGCGTGGTGGTGCACACCTATAATCCTAGCACTCGGGGGAGGCAGAGGCAGGCAGATCTTTGTGAGTTCAAGGCCAGCCTGGTCTACAGAGCGAGCCAGGACAGCTGGGGCTACAGTGGCTACAGGGAGACCCTGTCTCGAAAAGACAAAACAAAACAAAACAAATTTTTTTTTTTTTTTTTTTTTTTTTTTTTGGTTTTTTATCTTTTTTTCTTGATTTGTTTTTTAGTTNCAGCTGTCCTGGAACTCACTCTGTAGACCAGGCTGGCCTTGAACTCACAGAGATCCGCCTGCCTCTGCCTCCCAAGTGCTAGGATTAAAGGCGTGCGCCACCACACCCGGCTCAACAGAATCTCTTGTAGCCCAAACTGGACTCAATCTCTTTATATAGCCAAGGTTGTCCTTGAACTCTTGATTATCTAGTGTCTAGTTTCTAAGTGCTAGGATTACAAGCCTAAATCACTACATGCAGCACTGTGCTTCTTTTATCAGCTGTTTATTCCTGCCATTTTCCTGTAAGTTGTATTGGTGATCTTTTTGTTTTGACAGTTGATGAATGAATAAATAAAACGTGGCTTGTTCATGAAACAAGACATTATTTTGCCCTAAAAGGAACTGTACATCTACAGTACAACATAGGCAAACCTTCAAAACATTAATTGAAAGAATGGGCAGTGCGCCTTTAGTCCCAGCACTGGAGCCTCTGATGGCGCCTGCACAAAGACACAGACACAGAGACACATAAAAATACACGTATACACACAGAGAGTGAAGGAGACAGACAAATAAGTACATATATAAGTAGAAGAACGGAGAAAGAAAAACCAGGAGTGGTGGTGAACACCTGTAATTGGAGTACTCGGGGTGATTGCTGGGAGTTGGAGGCCAGCCTGGGCTACTGTTTGATCCTCTCAAAACAAACTCAAATAAAAAAGAAAAATAATGCTGGGTGTCTTGGTGTAAGCCCATAATAATTCCAGTACTTGGGAGGCTGAGGCAGGAGGATGGTGAGTTTAAGACCGCCTGTGGTAAAGAAAACAAAATGGGCAGGGCATGGTGGCAAACGCCTTTAATCCTACCACTTGGGAGACGGAGGCAGGAGGATATCTGCGAGTTCAAGGCCTGCCTGGTCTACAGAGCAAGCTCCACGCCAGCTGGGACTAAAGGGAGACCCTATCTCAAAAATACCCGCCCCCCCCCAAAAGAAGACAAAATGGGAAAAAGCAAGGGAATAAGAACCCCAGATTTCGGGTCGTGGTGGCGTGGAGGAAGAAGCCAGTTGGAAATCACTATAAGTCACACTATTTTAGGCTTTGCGCTGGGTATTTGCATTTCATGAATCCTCCAGGTGATGATCCATCGGGAAACAGTCCTGAGCTAGGACCGAATCTTCGAGCCCAGCAAGATCTCCCACCCGCAGCAGGTGGCCAGGGCTCGGGGAGGAGCGGGCAAGCGCTCCAGGCCCAAGGGGGTGTGGCGCTGCCACGCGGGTTCCAGGGTTGCTGGAGGCAGCAGGCGCAGAGCTGGGGGGTGTCTAGAGGCGCGCGACTCGGACGCGGCCATTGATCGAAGGGGGTCACTTCTCAGGGAGGGATCCTCGGTAGCTTGTGCGAGGCTGTTGCTGTGCACTAGGGTCCCCGGCTCCTGGAAGGAGCTGCGTCAGTCGCACGCTCCGCTGCTCTGGAGCCCCGGCAAGCCCTCCCTGGGCGCCCCCTCCCGGTGCGGTGGTACAGTCCGCGTTTAAAAGGCCCAACGGCCCGGGGCCAGCCCAGTGTGTGGGCGGCGGCGGCTGCAGTGTGCTCTACGCGGGCGAGGCAGGGGCCACGCAAGTGGGGCCATTATAGGGCACGGGGACGCGTCCACGTGGCCAGGGGAAGCCACCAGCCACCCGGAGTCAGCGGCGGCGGAGGGGCAGGTAGGTGGCCGCCATACCTACAGAGGGTGCGTGAGCAGTCTGTTCGGTAGCCTGGACTCTGACAGCCTGGGGTCCATATCTGAGCAGGGGTCAGGCCTTGCCTCTGCCTATCGACCCTGGTGCCAGGTGCCCCGTGCCCCGAGTGTAATGGGAAGACCAAGTGGAGCATAGCTCCCTTGAGCAATAGATCACCCTTTTGTAGTTGAGAAGCAGCGCCTTTAAGCATAGCTGTAACCCCTCCATCCACTAAGGTTCCCGTAGGTTTGCCAAGGGGTGCCTCTGATGGGGGCAGGGCCGGCTACACAGGCAACATAGTGGGAGGCATTGTGGGGGAGCGGACTTTGGACCCAGTGTCAGTGTGGAGCTTTCCTCATCACCGTGCTCTCTGCTGGCAGGACTGTTAAAAGAGGGGCTGGGTGCTCCTAAGATTGCCACTTAGAGGTGGGGGCTTGGGCGGGGTCCTGAGCTGCAAATTAGGACTCTCCAGATCTCATACCCAACCTGTCCCTGGCCAGTTCCTAAATTTCTTTCTGCAAGACGTCGAGGAAGTGAGGGCAGGATGCAGTCGCTTTTCTCTCTTGCCTTCCTTTCTTCTTAGCTGTTGGATTCCGGGTCTGGGATGCAGACCTGACAAAAGAGCCCCAGAGAAATGATCAATCTAATTTGAAACTTTGCTGGTTCAAGCTGGGCTTGTTCCCTGTTCTAGCAAATGCCTGTTTTCCTTTCTCTCCTCTGTGACTTCGTGATTTGGTTTCCCACACCCCTCCTCCTATGCTGAATCCCTTCTGTGTCCCTTGGGGATTGGGCACCGAGAGGGTAACACAGATCTCTGCCCCATTGGCTGCTGAGACACTGCTGTGCTGTCTTTGCAGCCTGGGGCTGGCAGGGTGTGGCCCCGGGGGGGTGAACTGCCAGCACTGGCCCTATCCCTATGGTCCCAAGCCCCATATCCCCAGGGCTTCAACTGTATTTTGAGATGTTGCTTCCTACACACAAGGCTCCTGGGACTCTCAAGGGTGGGTGAGACTCCCTCTGCCCAGACCCCTCCCTGGCTAACCTCTGAATCTTCACGGAGAGCCACACACGCCTGCCACAGCATCTGTTTGCCTGTGCCTAAGCAAAGCTTGACTTATGTCTGTCTCGGCACGCATATCGGCTTTGTGTTGCAGCCAGGAGGCCAGACAGCAGACTCCTGGATAGCCAGCCAAGGCCCTGGGGGAGGAAGCACCTGGGGCCAGGATGAGGACATGTGGTAGCACCGAAACCAGGCTTAGGCCTTGATTCTCCAGATCTTTGCCCCAGGGCTCGCTCCTGTTGGCATTTGGGGAGGCATCGCCAACCCTCCCTTAGCTTGTGATTGTTCTCTCCTCACCTTTCTCCTTTTCCCAGCTCAGGCATGGGATATCTGGGGTCTGAGGATTCCCTGTCGAAGCTCTCCTGTGCTGCTGGCTGCCCTCAACCCTGGGATGTAATGTTTGGGTCTCAGTTCTGGGAGGGCCTCTCACTTCATCTTTTCAAGCATCTGGCTCTACTGCCCCCTTGGGTGTGGCTCAGCTGAGGCAAGGCCTCCTGGCTTCTTTCCAATACAGGGGGTGGGAGATGATTGACGGTCCCCAAGCCTGCCTGTACTTGCCACTCACTCACTCACTCAGAGGCCTCTCCCGTCTCCCAGCCTCGGTCACCATCTGGGGCTATGTCATGGTGTTGGGTGAATAGCCCTGGCCCTCTGTGGTATGGAGCCCAGCCTGCCAGAAACCCTAGGCCAAGCAGGGCAAGAGGAGGGTCTCCACCTTGGGATCTCTGACTCCCACTTGCTGTCTCTCCTCAGGCCTGTCCCTGGTATACTGCTGGCCATGCCCACTGTCTGCCTTCTGTGGCTGCTGTTCCTCACCATAGGAGGATGTCTGGGTAGCAGCAGGACCTTCCGTACCTTTGTGGTAACAGATACCACACTGACCCACCTGGCAGTGCACCGAGTGACTGGGGAGGTGTTTGTGGGTGCAGTCAACCGAGTCTTCAAGCTGGCTCCCAACTTGACTGAGCTGCGGGCACATGTCACAGGGCCCATTGAGGACAACGCTCGCTGTTATCCACCCCCTAGCATGCGTGTGTGTGCCCACCACCTGGTGCCTGTGGACAATGTGAACAAGCTGCTCCTCATAGACTATGCAGCCCATCGCCTGGTGGCCTGTGGCAGCATCTGGCAGGGTATCTGCCAATTCCTGCGCCTTGATGACCTGTTCAAGTTGGGGGAACCCCACCATCGTAAGGAGCACTACCTGTCAGGGGCCCAGGAGCCTGATTCCATGGCTGGTGTTATTGTGGAGCAGGGCCAGGGGCCTAGCAAGCTGTTTGTTGGTACTGCTGTTGATGGCAAGTCCGAGTACTTTCCCACCTTGAGCTCCCGAAAGCTCATCGACGATGAGGACAGTGCAGATATGTTCAGTCTGGTGGGTGAGCCATGCCTGTCTGTTCTGCCTCCTTCCCCTGCCTCTTCTGAGCCTGATCCTTATCCACTCCTTTTCTTCGGTCCCACTTCTTGGGAAAGGCCTGGTTGAAGAGGGGGATTTGTGGTGTTTCAGTGTCACAGAGATGTACAGCTACGGAGGACAGGAGGCTAGGTGGAGCTCATCTGTGGGAAGCCTGCTGTCTGATGTAGGTTCCTTTAATAGTCCAGGCAGGGCAGGTGGGAGATCATGAGGGAAGCCCCTGGTAGACCACCTTATTGGATCACAGTTGGGTGGTCAGCGTGGAGTGGGGAGGAGGCCCCAGGCTTCATCCCACACTTTGCTTTGCCCTACTCCCCAGGTATACCAAGATGAGTTTGTCTCCTCTCAGATCAAGATCCCCTCAGACACACTGTCCTTGTACCCTGCCTTTGACATCTACTACATATATGGCTTTGTCAGCGCCTCCTTCGTGTACTTCCTGACGCTGCAGCTAGACACCCAGCAGACCCTGCTGGATACAGCAGGCGAGAAATTCTTCACTTCCAAGATTGTGCGCATGTGTGCAGGGGACTCAGAGTTCTACTCATATGTAGAGTTCCCCATTGGCTGCTCCTGGCGTGGTGTAGAGTACCGCTTGGTACAGAGCGCCCATCTGGCCAAGCCTGGCCTGCTGTTGGCCCAGGCCCTGGGTGTACCAGCCGACGAGGATGTACTCTTCACCATCTTCTCTCAGGGCCAGAAGAATCGATCCAGCCCACCTCGGCAGACTATCCTCTGCCTCTTCACCCTCAGCAACATCAATGCCCACATCCGGCGCCGCATCCAGTCATGCTACCGTGGGGAGGGCACACTGGCCCTGCCCTGGCTGCTGAATAAGGAGCTGCCATGCATCAACACCGTGAGCCTTTTGACTACTACCCTGCTAGCTCCATGCCAAACTTAGCAGCTGCACTGACCTTCTACCCCTCTGCTGGGTGGCCATCCAGGCTTGGTGGAGTCCTGGGAGTGACACCTTAATTCCAAAACCCTTTCTTTCTTTCTTTCTTTCTTTCTTTCTTTCTTTCTTTCTTTCTTTCTTTCTTTCTTTCGTTTTCTTTTCTTTCCTTCCTTCCTTCCTTCCTTCTTTCCTTCTTTCCTTTCTTCTTTCTTTCTTTTTCATCTTTTTGAGACAAGGTCTCCTTGTAGCCCCAGCTGTCCTGGAACTCACTGTGTAGACCAGGCTGGCCTTGAACTCACAACAATGGATCCACCTATCCATCTGCCTCTGCCTCCAGAGTGCTGGGATTAAAGGTGTGTGCCACCATGCCTAGCTCATTTTTCCTTTCTTAAGAGCCTTTCTCTTATCTTGTGTCTTGGCTGGGGCCCTATATGTATACTGCCACCTTCCTTGTACTGTCCCTATATCCATTCCCACCATGTGCCTTCTTGGTGCACCTCTTCTGGCAGGCCTCCTGTCCCTACTCTTTCTTTTTTTTGTCTTTTTGAGACAGGGTCTCCTTATAGCCCCAGCTGTCCTGGAACTCATGTTGTAGACCAGGTTGGCCTTGAGCTCACAGAGATCCATCTGCCTCTGCCTCCCTAGTGCTAGGATTAAAGGCGTGCGCCACCACGCCTGGCTGTCCCTACTCTTTCTACCCAGTCCCATTTTCCTGTGGGGTTCTAGGGCGAGCTCTCAGGCATGACTCAGGACAGTAGCTTTCAGGTCCTGCTCCCTTATAGAACATGGTGTCTGATGGCATCTGTCTCACTTGGACCCTCACATACTCCCTCCTGTGTCACCAGCCTATGCAGATCAATGGAAACTTCTGTGGGTTGGTGCTGAACCAGCCATTGGGTGGTCTCCATGTGATTGAGGGGCTGCCCCTGCTGGCTGACAGCACTGATGGCATGGCCAGTGTGGCTGCCTACACCTACCAGCAGCACTCTGTGGTCTTCATTGGTACTCGCAGTGGAAGTCTGAAGAAGGTAGGCACTAGAACCCTTGGTTTACGGGGATGGACATGTTCTTTGCACTACAGAAAGAAGGGCTGTGGGCCAGAATGTACGCACAAACCCTGGAAGACCGTGGACAGGGTATGGGAACTTCCCAAGTTAAGTAGGCCCCAACGGCTGAGTCCTGCTCCTTGGGTGGCCCCTCTGTCACCTACCTTCAGCATTTTTGGTTGATTCCAAGGTGACCATTACATCCTGCTTTCCCTGGCCTGAAGCTTTGGCTGCTGAGGCCATGGACCTGCAGGCTGAGTGCTAGGATCAAGGTGGCCTTCACTGTAGCTCAGCTACAACCTACAAAGTCCCTGGTTGGAGAGGATGCTCTGGATGCAGGGGGTTGTGGTGGCCTAAAGCTAACTTGTCATCCCTCTGGCCTGGTCTTACGGCTCAGGTGCGGGTTGATAGCTCTCAGGATGCCCAACTGTATGAGACAGTCTCTGTAGTGGAGGGCAGCCCCATCCTCCGAGACCTGCTCTTCAGCCCTGACCACCAGCACATCTACCTCCTGAGTGAGAAGCAGGTGGGCCCTCGATGGGTGGTGGTGGGTGGTGGGGCAGGGGTGGGCTGGGTGCTGATGTGGCTGTCCCCAGGTGAGCCAGCTCCCGGTGGAGACCTGTGAGCAGTATCTGAGCTGTGCTGCATGCCTGGGCTCGGGGGACCCACACTGTGGTTGGTGTGTGCTACAGCACAGGTGAGGGCTGTGGGTGCGGGACGTGGGGCAGCAACGGGCTCCTTGGGACCATTATCTTGGGAGACAGAAGGACTTAGGAGGGCCCTGACAGCTGGACAGGAGCCAGCCACACTTGCCGTGCTTGCTTTTACCCACCTGCCCACTTTTCCCTAGCCATGCACTGAGCCCCCCCCCTCCGCTTTTCCCTAGCCATGCACTGAGCCCCCCCCCCCTCCACTTTCTTCAGCTAATGAGCGGAACTTCTACCCTGAGTGACGTCCCTTGGATCCCAGGGGATGAGGCCAAGGCACACTGTTGCCTGGCAGTGTGAGCTGGGTAGGCTGTCCCCTATCCCCTCAGCCTCTTACTGCACCCTCACCTGGGCCTTCCTGGGGCGGTGCTGGGACCAGTTCTGACCTGTTCCTATGCAGGTGCTGCCGAGAAGGGGCCTGTCCAGGTGCTTCTGCCCCATATGGCTTTGCAGAGGAGCTGAGCAAATGTGTACAGGTGCGGGTCCGGCCCAACAATGTGTCAGTGACATCCCCTGGGGTGCAGGTAAGTGACATGGAGGGTTCTTAGGTCCATGTATGATACATTGGGGGTGGTGTGCCTTGCTATGAGCCCTCTGCCTTCCCCAGCTGACCATAATCATGCGCAACGTGCCAGACCTCAGTGCTGGTGTCAGCTGTGCCTTCGAGATGGTGACAGAAAGTGAGGCTATCTTGCTGCCTTCTGGAGAACTACGATGCCCTTCACCATCCCTTCAGGAGCTCCAGGCTCTTACCCGGGGGCATGGTCAGTGGTCTGGGCCCATCTGGGGTAGGGTAGGGCAGGGTGGGATTCCCAGGCCGATTGGTGATGGCCATTGGGCTTGCTGCAGGGGCCACTCGTACTGTGCGGCTTCAGCTGCTCTCCAAGGAGACTGGCATGAGGTTTGCTGGGACTGACTTCGTCTTTTACAACTGCAGTGCCCTCCAGTCGTGAGTATCTGGTTCAGCACCTGTTCATAGCCCTTGGGGACAGATAGATGCTCTGGGATGTATAAAACCTGCAGGGTGGCAGTCTGTGGTATTTCAGGGGTGAGCTATTGGGGTCATTCTCTTCTATTCCCACTCCTGTACATTGCTTGCTTGCAGTGTGGGCCTTGTGCAGGACCTTCTTTCCGTCTTCATTTGTTCTCCAGTGTGTCCTGTGGGAGGGTGGTACAAGGCAGTATGGCCTTTTCTATGTCTGAAGCCACTTCTCCTCCAGGTGCATGTCCTGTGTTGGCAGCCCTTATCCCTGTCACTGGTGTAAGTACCGCCATGTGTGTACCAGCCACCCACAGAAGTGCTCCTTCCAGGAGGGCAGGGTCCACAGTCCTGAGGTGAGGTGGCGCCGCAACACCCAAGGGGGCTTAGCTCTTGGGGGCTGGCCTCTTGCTTTTCTGTTTCCTTTTTGGACCTGGAGAAGGGATGTGGCCATTGTGCCTCTGATAGTTGTTCTCCTCCCAGGGCTGCCCTGAGATTCTGCTGCGAGGAGACCTCTTGATCCCTGTGGGCATCGTACAGCCTCTAACTCTTCGGGCTAAGAACTTACCACAGCCTCAGTCAGGCCAGAAGAACTATGAGTGTGTGGTCCGTGTACAGGGGCGGCAGCAGCGAGTGCCTGCTGTGCGCTTCAACAGCAGCAGTGTGCAGTGTCAGAATGCCTCGGTGAGGCCCAGGGTGGGCCAGACAGGAATGGTTTGGGTGTATGCCCAGCTCACTGATCTAGAAGCCTCTGGTGGCCCTGGCAGGGACTTTCATGAGTCTCTTGTCATAGATTTCTGCATTCAGGGAGGGTTTTGCTCATCCTATCTGTTTCCATTTTCCATAGTATTCCTACGAAGGTGAGGAGTTAGGTGACACAGAACTGGACTTCTCTGTAGTCTGGGATGGAGATTTCCCCATCGATAAGCCTCCCAGCTTCCGCGGTAAGGGGTGATATGGGGCCAAGGGCATGGCTTCTGGAGCAGGGTTGACACTGCTGGGGGGAAGTCTGGGGGCCCTAGTGCCTCCTGCTTCTTGGCCACTGCCTGCCCCATCAGCAGTGCTCTGTGCCTGCAGCCGTCCTATACAAGTGCTGGGCCCAACGGCCCAGCTGTGGCCTTTGCCTCAAAGCTGATCCCCGATTCAACTGTGGCTGGTGCATCTCAGAACACAGATGCCAGCTTCGGGCCCACTGCCCAGCCCCTAAGAGCAACTGGATGCACCCAAGCCAGAAGGGTGCCCGATGCAGCCATCCACGCATCACCCAGGTTAGTCTTCCCCACCAATCCCGCTTTGCCTCCTGGGCACATGTGAACCTGGGCTAAACTTCTCACTTCTTTTTTTTTTTTGTTTTTTTTTGTTTTTCTTTTTTTTTTTTTTTTTTTTTTTTTTTTGGTCTTTTTCGAGACAGGGTCTCCCTGTAGCCCCAGCTGTCCTGGAACTCACTCTGTAGACCAGGCTGGCCTTGAACTCACAAAGATCCACCTGCCTCTGCCTCCCAAGTACTAGGATTAAAGGCGTGCGCCACCACACCCGACAACTTCTCACTTCTTATCCTGTTCTGCAGATCTACCCACTGATGGGACCTAAGGAGGGAGGTACCCGGGTAACCATTGTAGGTGAGAACCTGGGTCTCACCTCCCGGGAGGTTGGCCTGAGAGTAGCTGGTGTGCGTTGCAACTCCATCCCCACTGAGTACGTCAGTGCTGAGAGGTGAGTGTGGCCATGTGAGTATCTCATCCCTGTGCACCATGGCTGGCTCTGAGTTCCTCTGACCCCCAGGATTGTATGTGAGATGGAAGAGTCTCTGGTGCCCAGCCCGCCACCGGGACCTGCTGAACTCTGTGTAGGCGACTGTTCCACTGACTTCCGCACACTGTCCCAGCAGCTGTACAGCTTCGTGGTGGGTAGCTTGCCAGCTCCTTTCCCTTCCCAGGTCCTCTCCTGTCCTATCTGGGGGAATGTAGAGTAGTGTTTGGATGGGGCTGGTTTCTCTCTTCCCTGAGGACTGCTTCTTTCCTAGACCCCAACATTTGACCGTGTGAGCCCTACTCGGGGCCCAGCTTCTGGGGGCACTCGGCTCACCATCTCTGGAACCTCTCTGGATGCTGGCAGCAGGGTCACAGTGATTGTGAGAGATGGCGAGTGCCAGTTTGTGAGGTATGCCTGGACACAAACAACCTTGGGCTGAGCATTGTGTGGAGGGCTGTGAGGGGAGGGTGGCTGAAGGTGCTGGGCCACGTGCTTCAAGCTTCCCTGCTTACCCACGTAGGAGAGATGCTGAGACAATTGTGTGTATCTCGCCTGTCTCCACCCTGGGCCCCAGTCAGGCTCCCATCACCCTTGCCATCGACCATGCTAACATCTCCAGCCCTGGAGTCATCTACACCTATACTCAGGACCCTACTGTTACTCATCTTGAGCCCACCTGGAGCATCATCAAGTGAGACCCTGGGGAGAATGGGGTTGAGGATGAAGTTGGGTCCCCAAGCTTCTTGCCTGGGGCCTCACCTGCTTACTGGGACCTTGGGCATCAAGTACCTTTAAGCCTGAACTTTCATGGGGGGGGGCACAGACTTGTGCTGACTGCACAGAGCCTGGCACCTCTTGGATGATACAGTGTCAGAGGCCCTGGGTTTTCTGGACAACCTTGATAACTCTACCAGGCAGGGGAGGGGAGGGAACCTGACAGCCTTACCCCTCTCTGCAGTGGAAGCACCGCCATCACTGTGAGTGGAACCCATCTGCTGACAGTACAGGAGCCCCGAGTGAGGGCCAAGTACCGTGGTATTGAGACCACCAATGTGAGTAGCAGCTTCCCTTACCCTGTCCCTGTCCCACCCTTGAAACCCATGACTTTATGCACTAGAGTGATCACTGTTGTCTCCACAGACATGCCAGGTGATCAATGACACTGCAATGCTGTGTAAAGCCCCTGGCATCTTCCTTGGCCGTCCGCAACCTCGGGCCCAAGGCGAGCACCCTGATGAGTTTGGCTTCCTGCTAGACCATGTGCAGACTGCGCGTTCCCTCAACCGTTCTTCTTTTACCTACTACCCTGACCCCAGTTTTGAGCCACTTGGGCCCTCTGGCGTGCTGGATGTCAAACCTGGCTCACATGTTGTTCTGAAGGTGCTGGGGATAGGGATAGGGAGTGGAGGGCCAGAGAGCTTGGAGCCTGACTGACTGTGTGGGGGTTTTCCACCGCCAGGGCAAGAATCTGATTCCTGCTGCAGCTGGCAGCTCCCGCCTCAACTACACAGTGCTCATCGGAGGACAACCATGTGCACTCACTGTCTCAGACACACAACTTCTTTGTGACTCCCCCAGCCAGACCGGCCGGCAGCCTGTCATGGTAGGTGTGGGCTGGGAAGGCCACCAGGGCAGCTTTGGGTGAGCACGGGAGTTGGTTCACCTCAAGCCTACCCTTAACAGGTGCTGGTAGGCGGCCTGGAGTTCTGGTTAGGTACTCTGCACATCACAGCCGATCGGGCACTGACGTTGCCAGCGATGGTGGGCCTGGCAGGAGGGGGCGGGCTCTTGCTGCTGGCCATCACCGCTGTGCTGGTCGCCTACAAGCGCAAGACTCAGGATGCAGACCGCACACTCAAGCGGCTCCAGCTACAGATGGATAACCTAGAGTCCCGTGTGGCCTTGGAGTGCAAGGAAGGTGCGTGGAACAGGGGGTGTGCAACATTGGTGAGAGGCAAGGGGTCTCCTGGCCTCATGCTCACCTCACTCTACCCTGTTTCTCCCCAGCTTTTGCTGAGCTGCAGACAGACATTAATGAGCTGACAAACCATATGGATGGTGTGCAGATCCCTTTCTTGGATTACCGGACGTATGCTGTGCGAGTGCTTTTCCCTGGCATTGAAGCCCACCCAGTGCTGAAGGAGCTGGATGTGAGCCCTCAACCCTGCAGCCTATCTATGCCCTGTTTCCACCAAAGTCACCCCCACATGTCCCCTGTCCTAGTTTGTCTTCCATTGCTGTGACAAAACACTCTGACCGACACCAACTTGGGGAGGAAAGGGTTTATTCAGCTTACATCTCCTGGGTCATAGTTCATCACTTAGGGAGCCCAAGACAGGAACTCAGGGCAGGAACCTGGAGGCAGGAGCTGAAGCACAGGCCATGGAGGAGTGCTGTTCACTGGCTTGCTCTTCTGGCTCATGCCCAGCCCGCCTTCTTATACAGTACATAACAACCTGCCCAGGGTGGCACTACTCATTGTGGGCTGGGTCCTTCCATACTGCTCGACCATCAAGACAATACTCCACAGACGTGGCCACAGGCCAATCCAATGGAGCCAATTTCCCAATTGAGGCTCCCTCAACCCAGGTGTGTCAAGTTGACGTTAAAGCTGTCCAGCACACCCTCTGAGACTCCCTGGTCCCCACAGACTCCCCCCAATGTGGAGAAAGCCCTGCGCCTATTTGGGCAGCTGCTACATAGCCGCGCCTTCCTGCTCACCTTCATCCACACACTGGAGGCACAGAGCAGCTTTTCTATGCGTGACCGTGGCACCGTGGCTTCGCTCACCATGGTGGCCCTACAGAGCCGGCTTGACTATGCCACTGGCCTCCTCAAACAATTGCTGGCAGACCTCATAGAAAAAAATCTCGAAAGCAAGAACCACCCAAAGCTGCTGTTGCGAAGGTATGTGACTGTACTATTTCACTCTACCCCCAGCCCACCCGTCCATTCCCTGCTGCTAGTCCCACCCTCTGTTCAAGACCCACCCTTGCTAGGCCAGGGCCTTAGCATCCGTCTCCTGCTGCAGGACAGAGTCAGTGGCTGAGAAGATGCTCACCAACTGGTTCACATTTCTGCTGCATAAATTTCTGAAGGTGTGCTTGGTGGGCTGGGCAGCTGGGGAGGAGTGTCTGGGGATTGGTGCAGTTGATTGGAGGGCCAAGCAGGCAGTCAGCTGTGCCCCTAACCCTGGCTCCAGGAGTGCGCAGGGGAGCCACTGTTCTTGCTATACTGTGCCATCAAGCAGCAGATGGAGAAAGGTCCCATTGATGCCATCACAGGCGAGGCCCGCTACTCCCTAAGTGAGGACAAGCTTATCCGGCAGCAGATTGACTACAAGACCCTGGTGAGCATGGGGCCAAGGGGTCAGGAGACTGATGTGCAGGAGCTTGGCTCAGGATTGATGCTGGAGCTCCTTCACATTTAGACCCTGCACTGTGTATGCCCGGAAAGCGAGGGCAGTACTCAGCTCCCAGTGAAGGTTCTCAACTGTGACAGCATCACTCAAGCCAAAGACAAACTACTGGATACTGTATACAAGGGTATCCCGTACTCTCAGCGCCCCAAAGCTGAAGACATGGATTTGGGTGAGGCCCTTTCCTCTCTTCCTGGCCCTCACGTACCTACCCTGTCCCAGGGGGCTCTCATACTCTACACCTGAGCTCCGTTCCTTAAGTGGAGTAGGCCTGAGGCCTTGAGGGGAGTGCCCCTAACGGATGACTATGGCCTGCAGAATGGCGCCAGGGCCGCATGGCCCGAATCATCCTCCAGGATGAGGACGTCACTACAAAGATCGAGTGTGACTGGAAAAGAGTTAACTCGCTAGCCCACTACCAGGTGAGGAGCTGGGCTCATAGCAGAGGCCTGGGCTCCTCACAAGCCTTGTCCCTGTACTCATGAGCCCTCTTCATAGGGTTTTAGATGTCACTGTGCATGTGCAAACTGAAGAATATGGGTGGGTGGTGGCCTCGTGGCTTACTGTACTTCCCCTTCTTTCTCTCTGGAACCTCCAGGTGACAGATGGTTCCTTAGTGGCACTGGTGCCCAAGCAAGTGTCTGCCTATAACATGGCCAACTCCTTCACTTTCACCCGTTCCCTCAGCCGATACGGTAGGTATCCTCAGCATCGTGGCCTCTATTGGCCTTGTCCTGTTGCCTTTTAAAAAATACATAAGTATGGGGCTGGAGAGATGACCTAGCGGTTAAGAGCGCTGACTGCTCTTACAGAGGACCCGGGTTCGATCCCCAGCACCCACATGGCGGCCGAGAACCGTCTGAAACTCCAATTCCAGGAGAACTCCAGTTCCAGGGGAACCCGACACCCTCTTCTGATCTCCACGGCATTGCACTACACGAGTGCACAAACTTGCATGCAGACAGTACATTCATACACATACAGAAATAAAAAAAAAATACATAAGCCACCAAGCGTGGTGGCGCACGCCTTTAATCCTAGCACTCGAGAGGCAGAGGCAGGCAGATCTTTGTGAGTTCAAGGCCAGCCTGGTCTACAGAGTGAGTTCCAGGACACCTGGGGCTACAGGGAGACCCTGTCTCAAAAAGAGCAAAAAAAAAAAAAAAAAAAAAATGAATAGGAAAAGTACATAAGCCATCCTGGGAAACGTTTTTTTCTTGGTATTTTTGACACAGGGTCTCCCTTTAGTCCCAGCTGTCCTGGAACTCACTCTGTAGACCAGGCTGGCCTTGAACTCACAGAGATCTGCCTGCCTCTGCCTCCCAGTGCTGGGATTAAAGGCATGCACCACTATGCCTGGCCCGGGAAACTCTTGGTTAGCTGGGTTGACCCTGAAATTCCTCGAGGATTGGGTCTCTGTGTGGTCTCCAATTTTGTAGAACATAATAGAGTGGGTGCAAGAGCAGATGGGTCCCCACAGGCGGCTCAGCTCCCAGGAGAGAGTGGAGCAAGAGGGTGGGCAATGGCCAGTGCCTGCAAGGGCCTAAGGGTCATGTTGGTCTTCTGCTCTAGAGAGCTTGCTCCGTGCTGCTAGTAGTCCCGATAGCCTCCGATCCCGAGCACCCATGCTCACACCTGACCAGGAGGCGGGCACCAAGTTGTGGCACCTGGTAAAGAACCATGACCATGCTGATCACCGAGAAGGTGACCGTGGCAGCAAGATGGTTTCAGAAATATATCTGACACGACTGCTGGCTACTAAGGTATGTGCCTGCCCTGGGCACCTTTGACATCTGCAGAAACACCTAGCCCAGTCTTAGACCTGAGCTGAACTGCTCTTGTAAGGCAGGGGCCACTTTCTCAGTGCCTTTGTAGTAGGCCTCCCTGGGTCTGAGATGGAGGGTGTGTTTATTTCATGGGTTCTGGCTCTTCAGGGGAGTTCCTCTTTACTGAACTTTTCTGCCCCTATCCGGTTTGGGGAACTTCCTGACCTTGCACCCTTGCTATTACCCATAGGGCACATTGCAGAAGTTTGTGGATGATCTCTTTGAAACTGTGTTCAGCACAGCCCACCGGGGCTCAGCCCTACCCTTGGCCATCAAGTACATGTTTGACTTCCTGGATGAGCAGGCTGACCAGCGTCAGATCAGTGACCCTGATGTGCGCCACACCTGGAAGAGCAACTGGTACCTCCCTGTGCCTGGCAGCTTCTGGCTCCTCTGGGGATGGGTGGGAGTCAAGTCTGGTGGCTTGGCCAAGCTATAGAGCCCGTGGAGGCAGGGTGAGTGACAGCTGAATAGCCCTCCAGGTAGGAGGAATGGGACAATGGCTCGGTCTGAGACTCGGCGTGAGTCTGCAGAAGGTGGGCTGCTTGGGTGTGCATGGTAGAAGTGGGTATAACACTAGAATGTGGCCATTTTTGTCAAGGACCCCCGCACAGGGTAGAATTATGGTGGCACAGGTGGAGTGTGAGGACAAAGGGACATGTATTATTTCTCATTGTCTGAATCCACCAGGAAGTTTGTTTATTTATTTATTTATTTTCTATGTGTATGAATGAACTGTCTGCATGTAGGTTTGTGCACTCATGTTGTGCAGTGTCGCGGAGGTCAGAAGAGGGTCTTGGATTCCCCTGGAACTGGAGTTAAAGACGGTTCTCAGCCGCCATGTGGGTGCTGGGGATCGAACCTGGGTCCTCTGCAAGAGCAGTCAACGCTCTTAACCGCTAGGCCATCTCTCCAGCCCCTCCACCAGAAACTCTTTTAAAAGCCATTTACCCTAAAGATGTCTCTCCTGTCACCTCAGGACAAGACATGAGCTGGCCAGACAGGAACAAGGTGTAAAGGAGGACAGTGAGGGGAACAGGGACCACAGGGTCACTTAGGAGTCTAGAATGTTATGTCTTTCTGTTTAGCTTGCCTCTGCGCTTCTGGGTGAATGTGATCAAGAACCCACAGTTTGTGTTTGACATCCATAAGAACAGCATTACAGACGCCTGCCTGTCGGTGGTGGCCCAGACCTTCATGGACTCCTGCTCCACATCAGAGCACCGCCTGGGCAAGGACTCGCCCTCCAACAAGCTGCTTTATGCCAAGGACATCCCCAACTACAAGAGCTGGGTGGAGAGGTGGGCCTGGGGAGACTGCTGTGTGTGGTGGCAGGCTGTTTTGAGGTTGGCCAGATGTAAGAAAAAGCTCCAGAGGCTGGCCAAACACTGAAGACAGGAGTTTGGGTTTTTTCAACATGTGGGTGATTGACTTACCCAGGGTCTCTACAGGTACTACCGAGACATCGCAAAGATGGCGTCCATCAGTGACCAAGACATGGATGCCTACCTAGTGGAGCAGTCCCGTCTCCATGCCAGTGACTTCAATGTCCTAAGTGCACTCAGCGAGCTCTACTTCTATGTCACCAAGTACCGCCAGGAGGTGTGTTGGTACACCCCACAAATCCCCAGTTGCATGATTCTGAAGTGCGGCTAGGGGCCAAGGCTGGGGGTTGACGGGTCGAGGAGTGCTACAAGGATGCGGTGAAGACAGGACAGAGATAATACTATCTTGTAGCTTATCTATAGTTCCTCTCTTGCCTGAGTCCAGGGTTTGCACAGATGATAAATCTCCCTAGATGCTGCGATTTGAGGAACACGGGAGAGAGGCCATAGGAAGGACTACAGAGTTCTCACTGGATGAAAATTAGGGGGTTGGAAAATTAGAAAGGATAAGCCAAGATGTAAAGAGTGCTGGAGGTGGCCGGGGCTGGCTATTAGCAAGGCCTGTGGAGTTTGTGTTTGGAGATGTCAGTAGACAGGGGAACATAAGGCTGTGGACTGTAGGATTCATGCTTTTCTGAGGTCTCAGTGTCTGCCACAAGCAGATGAGGAGTCAAGGATGACTGCAGGGCTTCCTAAGCCTAAGCGGCAGGAGAGTGTATANTCTGCTCCCACAAAAGTAAAACATGATTGACATATGAGTATTCAAAACATTTTGGGGCCAATAAAAGAACGCATGTTAATGAATTTGCCTGTAAATATAGTGTATTTTTAAAGAGATATTTCTCTTTTTTAAGGATATAGTGAGAGAGAGAGAGAGAGAGAGAGAGAGAGAGAGAGAGAGAGAATGTAAAGGCCAGGGGACAAAGACCAGGAATCTTCAGAACTACTCAGGTCATCCATAGAAAGTGCTGAAGCCCTTGAGGGAAACTCAGAGCCCTCTTGGGATGGGTGGCAGGGATGGTACCAAGGTTGATTGTGTCATACTGGAAAGTTTGAGCAACATGCTATTCTCCATCTAAGTAGACTTAAAATGACAAATACGTAGCTGGGTATAGGAATATGGATTCAGAGGAAGTCTGGGATGGAGATGCACATTTGGAGTCAATAGACTATGAAGCTACTGAGGCAGGGGGCTGAGGAAAATGGTTCCGTTAGTAAAGTGCTTGCTGTGCACCCACAACTTCCACATAAAAAAGGCAGATATGTTGGCATGCCTCTATGACCCCAGCACTGGAGAGAGGGAAGATAGAGATAGGCAGATCCCCAAAGCCTGTTGGCCTGCCAGTCTAGCCAATCAGTGAGCTCTGGGTTCAGTGAGAGACCCTGTCTCAAAAAATAAGGTGGAGCCGGGCAAGGTGGTGCACGCCTGTCATCCCAGTGCTCGGGAGGCAGAGGCAGGCGGATCTCTGTGAGTTCAAGGCCAGCCTGGTCTACAGAGCTAGTTCCAGGCCAGCTGGGGCTGCAGGGAGACCCTGTCTCAAAAACACCTACCCATCCCCAAAAATAAGATGGAGTAATAGACAAAGACACCCAACATTGACCTATGGCCTCCATACATGGGCATATTTACACACACACACACACACACACACACACACACACAATTCTGAGTTGAAGAGCTCAGCAAGGGGTTATAGAAAGAGATTGGGCCAAGCACAGAGCCCTGTGCCCCTCAGAGGTCCAAGAGGAGAGAGAACTGGCAGAGAACTAGTGATGGAATCCGGAGGTACCTTGTAGAATCAGCCATGCAGCATAAGAGAGGACCCTGCATGGATTCAGAAGTATGGACTGGCCAGTTCTGCCAAATTTGCTAGGGAGATCTTGGAGCCCTGATGAGATTAGTTTTGGTTAGAAGGGAACAGAAATAGGTAATAGCAAGAGTAGTCCACTCTTGGGAGCAGCCACACAATAGCCATGTATAGAAGAAAGCTCTGTAGTTGTTGGGAGAGGATTGGAGATCAAGGAGAAGTAGGTAGTTTTGCTGAGAGATGACAGGTTTGGGGCCTGAGTTGGGCAGTGGCAGAAGCCCGTGGGATGGAAGAACCCAGCTGGGAAGCAAGGGCTTTGCACAGGAGTGGGGCCCTGCCTGGGAGTCTGGCTCCAGTGGACCCTCATCCTCCAGATCCTCACCTCGCTGGACCGAGATGCCTCTTGTCGGAAGCACAAGCTGCGACAGAAGCTGGAGCAGATCATCAGCTTGGTGTCCAGCAGCAGCTGAAGGGGGGAGTCGATGAGGAGGGGGCTTCTCACTTCTGAGCCATCCTCCCAGCCAGGGGAGTGCCTGGGTCCCTGGGCCTGAGACCCAGATCTGGTGTTGGGGAGGTCACCAGGCTAAGATGCCCCCCATGACAACTGGGCCCCCTTCATTAGTGCCTTGCTTTGGGCCCTGCAGGGGAAGGGGGTGACAGGACCAAGCCCCCCCCACCAGCAGCAATATCCCCAACCTCTTGCCCATGTCAGGAGAGCCACACCCTCCTTGCTCTGTACACCCCATCCACGTATTTATTAACCTTACTCCGCCTCGCTCTCCATCTGTAAATATGCGTGCCCCATGGGATGTTGCCAGCCTAATGGACCCTCTCCTTTGACTGATCTGAACTCTGCCACATATCCTGGTTCCTTTGTGACACTGCCAGCCTTTGGCACCTTACCTTTGCTGTGGCAGACTCTACTTGTCCTAAAAATGGAGCCTGAGTGCCAGCACCATTTGGGATGGGACGATCTGAAGCTGTCCTCAGATTGGCTGGGCCAGGCCAAGCCATTGTTCCTCTTCAGACATCTGAGGAGCCAGACCACATTTTCATGGGGCCTGTTGTCTCTGAGAGAACTATAACCAGGCTGTGCTGGGGACTGATGTGGGCCTGGGGCTCTGGAATCCTCTCTGTGGCCCTACTGCCAAACTGTTTAGTGTTGTAGGCACTTGCCCTAGACACCTCAGCTGCCCTGATCTGTGCCCACCCCAAAGGCCAAGGTGGCAGTGCCTTATTGTTTTGTGTCCTGCTTCCTCTGAGGAACCTGGCCTCATCTTATGGTCCCAGACTCCCAGTCCTCTCTTTTGTTGCATGAGTTTTTCTTTGTTGGTGTAATGTTTTTTCCTAATTAAATGTTGGGAAATGGGTTCAGTATGTGTCTTTGTCTTTGGGACAAGTAGGTGGACCTGTTGGGTTGTGGATGAAGTGGACTCCCACTAAGGGAAAAAGGGTAATTCTTCATAGGGTTTCTGAGGATTTGAGGAGGACCTTGGCCAAGGCCACTCCAGAAAATCCTGACGGTCTTACCTTCAAGATTTATTGAAGGTCTGCTTCCTTCTCGCCTCTACTGCTCCCACTCCGATGTGTGGGTCTTCTTGCTGCTTTCTGGGCCCTTTAGCCTATTCTTAGTGTTAGAAGCAAAGAGATAAGATAGAAGGCACATGTGTTCCCACTGTGTTAAAAACTTCAGTGGCTTCAATTGCACCTTGGTTAAGCTTTTAAGAGAACTGGTTCAAATCCTAGCACCCACATGGAGGTTAACAATCATCCATAACTCTAGTTCCAGGGGATCCAACACCCTTCTTGACTTCTGAGGGCACTGCTTGGCACAGGTGTACTTATATATGTGCAGGCATAACACTCATACACATAAAACCATAAAAATGTCAGGCGTGGTGGCCCATGCTTTTAATTCCAGCACTGGGAAGTAGAGGCAGGCAGATCTCTGTGAGTTCAAGGCCAGCCTGGTCTATATAGGGAGTTCCAGGCTAGCTGGAGCTATAGGGGGGATCCTATCTTCCCCCCAACACCAGGGGGGGTTGTCGAGAGTATATATCGCTCTTCCAGAGGACCCAAATACAGTTTCCAGTGTACGCATCAAAGCTCACGATCACCTATATCTGCAGGCAGTCTCCTGGGCTCCATGGGCACTCATGTGCACGTACTGCCCCCCTCCAAGCTGCTGCCACATACGTGTAATTAAAAATAAAATACCTGTGTGGGGCGGCACACACCTTTCATCCCAGCACACTGTAGGCAGAGGCAAGTTTTGAGGCCAGCCTGGTCTAGCAAGTTGCAGGCTACCCAGGGGTTACATAGTAAAACCCTGTCTTAAAAAAATTTTTTTAAGGGGCTGGAGAGATGGCTCAGTGGTTAAGACCACCAACTGCTCTTGCAGAGAACCTGGGTTCAATTCCCAGCACCCACATGGCGGCTAAGAACAGTCTTTAAGCTGGGTGTGGTGGCGAGCGCCTTTAATCCCAGCACTCGGGAGGCAGAGGTGGGATCTCTGTGAGTTGAAGGCCAGACTGGTCTACAAAGCAAGTTCCAGGCCACCTGGGGCTACAGGGCGACCCTGTCTCAAAAACACCCCCCCCACAAAAAAACCCACCAATTTTAAAACTTTAACAAAACAAAATAGAACCTCCCATAAATGAATAGAATATAGTAGAACCATAATGGGAGGATGAAGAGGACAGCAGAATGAGTAGTGCTATAAAAGAGATTCTTCAGCCAGGCGTGGTGGTGCACGCCTTTAGTCCTAGCACTCGGGAGGAGGAGGCAGGCGGATCTTTGTGAGTTCAAGGCCAGCCTGGTCTACAAAGCAAGTTCCAGGCCACCTGGGGCTACAGGGCGACCCTGTCTCAAAAACACCCCCCCCACAAAAAAACCCACCAATTTTAAAACTTTAACAAAACAAAATAGAACCTCCCATAAATGAATAGAATATAGTAGAACCATAATGGGAGGATGAAGAGGACAGCAGAATGAGTAGTGCTATAAAAGAGATTCTTCAGCCAGGCGTGGTGGTGCACGCCTTTAGTCCTAGCACTCGGGAGGAGGAGGCAGGCGGATCTTTGTGAGTTCAAGGCCAGCCTGGTCTACAAAGCAAGTTCCAGGACAGCTGAGGCTACAGGAAGACCCTGTCTCAAAAAAAACAAAAAAAAAACAACAACAACAAAAAGATTCTTCCCATTTAACCATTGTCTATAAAAGAAAGAAACTAGCTGAGCTTGGGTGGGCAGGGGGTTGGGGGTGGTAAGTGGTGCAGGAATGTAATCCCAGCACTGCGGTAGCTGAGACAAAATCATCTTAAGGTTACCTTGGGTTACATAGAAATTGTCTCAAAAAAAATTTTTTTTTAGTCTTTTTGAGACAGGGTCTCCCTATAGCTCCAGCTATCCTGGAACTCCCTCTATAGACCAGGCTGGCCTTGAACTCTCAGAGATCTGCCTGCCCCTGCTTTATAGGATTAAAGGCCTGGGCCACCATGCCCAGCCAAAAAATTTTTAAAAATTTATCTTGCACCAGGCATGGAGGTGCACGCCTATAATCCTATCAGGCAGAGGCAGGTAGATCTCTGTGAGTTCAAGGCCAGCCTGGTCTACAAAGCAAGTTCCAGGACAGCTGGGGCTACAGGGAAACCCTGTCTGAAAAAAAAATTTTATCTTGCTAGGCGTAGTAGCACATGCCTTTAATCTCACCGCTCCAGAGGCAGAGGTAGGCAGATCTCCGTGAGTTTCAAGGCCAGCCTGGTACACACACACACACACACACACACACACACACACACACAAATTATCATTATTATTAATTTTTTGAGACAGGGTCTTGCTGTATCCCCAACTGGCCTGGAATTGGTTATGTAGACAAGGCTGGTCTCCATCTCACAGACACCCATCTGCATATGCTTCCTGAATGCTGGGATTAAAGGCCTGAGCCACCACAGCTAGCAAAATTTATCTTATTTTCCTTTTTAAAAAGTTTTCAAATTTATTTTTATTTTATGTGTATGAGTATTATGCCTGCATGTATGTAAGTATACCCATGTTGTGCAATGCCCACAGAGGACAGAATAGAGTGTTGGATCCCCTGGAACTAGAGTTACAGGTGGCTGTTAACCAGCATGTGGGTGCTGGGATTCAAACCCAGGTCTTGTGCAAGAGCAGCCAGTGTTGTTAACCCTTGAACCATCTCTCCAACCCCAATAAATATTTTTTCTTGTGTGTGTGTGTGTGTGTGTGTGTGTGCGCGCGCGCGCTTGCGCTTGCGCTTGCATAGCTCTTTTTGAGACAGGGTCTCTCTGTAGCCCCAGCTGGCCTGGAACTTGCTATGTAGACCAGGCTGACCTTGAACTCACAGAGATCTGCCTGCCTCTGCCTCCCGAATACTGGGATTAAAGGTGTGTGCCACCATGCCCGGCTAGCCCCCATAAATCTTTTTTTTTCCCCATAAATCTTTAAAAANTCCCTTAAATGCTGAATATTATTCCATTATACAAATGTTATGTTTAACTAGATGGACACTTGATTAATTCTAATATTTGGGTATTAAATAGACAACACTGCTATGAATATATATATATATATATATATATATATATATGTATTCTTTACATACCAGCAGTGGTGGCATGTACCTTTAATCTCAGCATTTGGGAGGCAGAGGCAGGCAGATCTCTGTGAAATTGAGGCCAGCCTGATCTACACAGTAAATTCCAGGCCAAATGGGGTTACAGGGAGACCCTGTCTCAAAAAGACAAAAAAATTATTTGGCAATTTTATATCTATCTATCTATCTATCTGAATATATATGGTGTATTTTGATCATATTCACTCCCCATTACCCTCTGTCTTCTTTTTTCTAATGGTTCAGGTTTATTTTATTTATTTATTGTTTGTGGTATTTTTGAGAAAGGGTCTCCCTGTAGTCCCAGCTGTTCTGGAACTCACCATGTAAACCAGGCTGGTCTTGAACTCGCAGAGATATGTTTGCCTCTGCCTCCCAAGTGCTAGGATTAAAGGTGAGCACCACCATGCCCGGCATGGTTCAAGTTTATTTAGTAAGGGCATGGAGGGCTTCTGGTGTTTGGGGATAAGGCCTGGCATGTGGGGGTTGGGAGGGTTTTCACAACCTGGGTCTACTTGAAATTGTTCCTCTCAGCTCCACCTCACCAAAGCTTTTGGACCCAAACACGGCTGAATAGCAGGGACACTTGCGGTAGGGCTTGCCTTTCTGCTCAGCACTGCCCCAGAGGTCAACGTTTTTCCACATTTCTCCCACTTTTCAGGCAGGGCTGGTGCCGGTCCTTGCCCAGTGTATTAGTCAGGGTTCTCTAAAGAAACAGAAGTAACAGGACAAATATATATAGCTATATACAATTTATTGATTTGCTCACGTGACAGAGTTCAAGGAGTCCAACAGTATCTGCACCACACTGGAAAGGCTGAGAGAATCCAGGGAACTGCTCAGTCTGAAAGGCTGGATGTCTCAGTAGTCTCAATCTAGAGCTGAAGGCCTGAATGGATTCCAGGAGATCTGCTGGTCTCAGTACACGCTGGGATCCGAAAGGTTGATCACAGCAGCAAGACAAACTCACCAGATGAGAGAGGCAAGCCGCAGGAGAAAAGAAGGGACCAGCTCCTTCTGCCGTGGCCTTAAATACAGCCTGCCGGCAGAAGGTAACGCCCACATTTGGGGTGGGCCATCCGGGTTGAGGCGGTCCAATCAAAAGACCCTTTTTCTCTTATTTGTCCCTTAGTCCAGTCAAGTTGACACACAGGATTAACCATCACAAGTCCACCCCTTGTCAACTTGACACCCAATAAATAGCCTCTCCTTATGTTATGCTTAAATGTCAGTTGCAAACGATGGCAGGGTCATAAGTCCACCTAACATGTTATAAGTATCTCATGTGCAATAGCAAAGCATTATATCTTAGAGTAGGTGGTAATGTCCTTGAGAAGAACTTAGTCCTTCAGTATCTAATAACCTAAATATGACAACACTTAACACATATCTCAGTTGCACATTCAAAAGGGAACA
>VZQC01011341.1:1821085-1864530 GCA_009823505.1 Rhizomys pruinosus | reverse complement strand
TTTTTGGTCTTTTCGAGACAGGGTCTCCCTGTAGCCCCAGCTGTCCTGGAACTCACTCTGTAGACCAGGCTGGCCTTGAACTCACAAAGATCTGCCTGCCTCTGCCTCCCAAGTGCTAGGATTAAAGGCGTGTGCCACCGCACCCGGCTATGCCTCTTGTTATTTCTATACATTTATTATGTGCTAAAACTCTCAAACCAAAAGTTTCCAATATGGAGACAGTAGTGAGCTGTCAAAGAGAAGATATATGGAGCATTAATGTTCTTCTGTTTCTAAAATTGTCTTCAGTTACCTTGTACTAATATATTTTTTGTCAGTGCTGGGGATTGAGCAAAGGAACTCACACAATATGAGAATGTTCTTATCTTATAGTAATAAATAGCTGAATTCTAGAATCTCCCTTCCAACAAAAGGAAAAAGTTAAGAAAATGTACAGGCACAGAGGCTGAAAAGAAACTTATATGTAGACTAGTAGTTAACTTTTATTTTTTTCAGCAACAAATATTTAAGCACCAGACCAGCAAAAAGACCCTAAGTGTCTGAGGGCCAATTCAGGCAAACAAGGAGGCCCCTCACTTAAGTAGCAGCCACTACCTCAGGAATTTTTGCTCTAGGGAAAGACACACAGTTTACGAGGGAACTGTAAGGTCAGACTAGAGCTCCTTTGCCCAGCCCAAGTTCAGCGGGAAACTGGGGGCCCAAAGCGCTGGATAGTGTTTACCACCAGGGAAAGCTGGTCAAGGAAGTTGATGATGGAAATTCGGAGGAGGCGACACTCTTCAGCATTCCAATGTCTGAGTGAAAAAAAAGAAAAAAGAACATTAACTTTAAGCTTGGTGTGGTGCAACATACTTTTTTTTTTGGTCTTTTTGAGACAGGGTCTTCCTTTAGTCCCAGCTGTCCTGGAACTCACTCTGTAGACCAGGCTGGCCTTGAACTTACAGAGATCTGCCAGCCTCTGCCTCCCAAGTGCTGGGATTAAAGGCATGCACCACCACGCCTAGCAATGGTGGCACATGCTTTTAACCCCACCATTCGGGAGGCAGAGGTGAGAAGATCTTTACAGAGATCAAGTCCAGCCTGGTCTACTTAGTGAGTTCCAGGCCAGCTGGGGCTACTTACAGGAAGACTCTATCCCAAAAAGCAAAACAAAGAAACAACAAACAAAACTTTGAAATGGCAACTACTACCCTTTCTTCCTCCCTCCTCAGGCATCCATTATACCAAACTCTGGAGAACCCCTCAAGTACAGACTGATCCACTGCATCGTGCCTTTCCTTAGAAGTTAGCTGGGTGTGGTGGTGGGTGCTTTTAATCCCAGCACTCAGGAGGTAGAGGTAGGCGGAACTCTGTGAGTTCAAGGCCAGCCTGGTCTACAGAGCGAGCTCCAGGCCAGCTGGGACTACAGGGAGACCCTGCCTCAAAAATTCCCCCCCCCCAAAAAAAAAAAAATAGAAGTCACCCTAATGTGTATCTATGACTCCAAGATAGCAGCTCTGGGAGGAGGGTAAACCAGCCACCTGCCACCTATCTCATATGTCAGCCTTCTCCAGCACTTACACTGCCAGGATGCTGCCGCTCACTTTGAGCTCCTTGCCCACCAGTCCTTGGTACGGTTCGGCGTCTGCACCTAGGGATTCACAGGCGATTTCTGCCTCCAACGGGGTCGGGAAAGGCACTGTGAGGACGCTGGTGCAGACTCAGGAAAGCCAGCATTTGCTGTCGACATTGCCTCCTTGGGCCTCCCCAAGTTTTACCTCCCCAGGCTATCCCTGCTTGCTTCGCCATCACCATCCTGTCCCTCTTCTGTGTGCTCAGGACATTTCTTCTCATGCATAGACTGTCAACCGACATACCCCGACAAGCAGGTTCCCGTTTCCTCTCCTGTCCGCTCTTTCTTAACTCCCCCGCGTCCCCCTTTCCCCACTGCACGCAGCCCTCAGGTGGCCACCAATTGTCCCGCTAGGGTAGGATACAATCGGTGAGGTCGGATTCCCGGTCTTTGGGTGGAAGTCGCAGTGCTTCTGCCTGAACAGGCGGCTTCTGGTACTCGCACAATACGGTGAGCTCCACAGGGTGCAACTGCCACTGTGCCTGCACTGCTGGGACAGCTGACACTCTGGCCTTCGGCGCTGCCCGTAGTGTCGCCCTTCCCTGTGTCTGCCGCATTCATGTCCGCCACCAGCCCAGTTCCTCCACCTCTGCCCCCTGGAGTCTTCAGTGAGCTCCGGAAGCTCCACCTTCGCTCAGGCCGCCACCCGACCCGCGTCTGCGCAAACAAGCTAGTGGCAAAGCTCCCTGAGCACGTGGTTAGCTCCCACCCTACCAGGCACCGTCTTGAATCTGGTTGGCCTGTGCCGGCAAAGTAGTCTGCCATCCCCTACTTTGCCTTCCATTTCTTCAAAGGGACCTAAGGTGACATTTAAAAAATATAGGCCAGGGGCTGGAGAGATAGCCTAGCGGTTAAGAGCACTGACTGCTCTTGCAGAGGACCCGGGTTTGATCCCCAGCACCCACATGGCGGCTAAGAACCGTCTGTAACTCCAATTCCAGGAGAACTCCAGTTCCAGAGAAATCCGAGACCTTCTTCTGTCCTCCGCGGCATTGCACGTCACGGGTGCACAAACCTACATGCAGACAGTAGGTTTTATTTATTTTAATTTTTTTTTACAAAAATAAATAAAATTAAAAAAATATATATATAGACCAAAACGCTGGGCGTGGTGGCGCACACCTTTAATCCCAGCGCTTGGGAGGCAGAGGCAGGCGGAACTCTGTGAGTTCAAGGCCAGCCTGGTCTGCACAGCGAGCTCCAGGCCAGCTGGGACTTCAGGGAGACCCTGTCTCAAAAACAAAAGAAAACAAAAAAAATGGCAGAAAGGATAAACTAGCAACTGCTTGAAGTACTCAAGTACAGGAGTTGACATGGGTAGGGTACTTGTTTCTTTTTAATATTTTTTTTATTATTTTTAAAATTCTGTGTATGAATGCTCACCCTGTATGTATACCACATGTGTGTAATGCCTTTGGAGGCCAGAAGACAGCGATGAATCTTCTAGAACTAAAGATATGGATGGTTAACCACCAAGTGGGTTCTGGAAACCAAACTGTGGTGCTATAGAAGAACAGCAAGTGCTGTAAACTGCTGAGCCATCTCCAGACTATGGTAGGGTATTTTTTGGACTATGCCTTTTTTTTGGACTATGTATTTTTGACTTTTGCAGCAGGTTAATATTTTACACATTTAAAAAAATTTTGAAAAGAGTGGGAAAAAGGTGGGTGTGGTGGAGCAAAGTGTACAATCCCAGCATTTGTGAGGTGGAAGTACGAGGATCTGGAGGTCAACATCTTCATTGCCTACGTGAAACACTTTCAAAAAAACAAACAGACATCAAATGCTGAGACTAAGAACTCAATCAAACGCTGTTGACTAAGAAATTAAGGGAGCTTCTATGATAAAACTCGCACACAAAAGACAAGTCAGTGTGCTTATTTTTTTATTTTACATATTTTTAAATTTTATTTGTGAGTGTATTGCCTGCATATGTGTAAGTGACAACTTCTGGAAATCAGTTCTCTTCCTCCCTCTATGGGTTCCAGGCTCATGAGGCTTGTGCAGCAAGTGCTTTTACCTGCTGAGCCATCTCACCAGCATTTATTTATTATTTAATTTTATTTTTAAAATAAGGCCTCACTATGTAATCCTGGCTGGTTTGGAACTCACTATGTAGACGACACTGACTTCAAACTCACAGAGCTCTGCCTGCTTCTGCCTCCAGAGTGCTGGGACTAAAGGTGTGTGGGCCACCGCACCTGGCCACTTTTTTGTTTTTGTTTTTGAGAAGTGTCTCATTGTGTTGTCCAAGTTGGTCTCTATGTCCTGGGCTGAGATGACTCTCCCATCCTATTCCCCTGAGTAGAGGTGGCAGTGTAGGTGTGCGCTACCATGCCCAGCTCATTCAGTGCCCTTAAGGGCAACTCTGTTTCTGTACTCTCTTTGTGGAATATATTCTAAGGGCAAAAATAATTGGCTTTCCTCTTCACAAATGTTGGGATGAGGTGGGTGCGAAGCTATTCTGAGCATGCTAAGGTAGAGCAAATGAATAAATATGTTGAGGTTGTCAGAAACCAGAATTCTCACTGTGGAATGAGGGAAGGTGTGAAAAAACAGTGACATTAGGATTGTAGTTGAAGGTTTCACCATGAATTTGTGATTTCTTAATATATCAGTGTGTGTTTGTGTGTGTGTTGTGTGTGTGTGTGTGTTGTGTGTGTGTGTGTGTTTATTTGCAAAGTTGGTCTATTATAGGAGTCAAGAAGTAGAAGGCTGGAGAGATGGCCTAGCGGTTAAGAGCACCGACTGCTCTTGCAGAGGACCTGGGTTCGATCCCCAGCATCCACATGGCGGCTGAGAACTATCTTTAACTCCAGTTCCAGGGGAATCAGACACCTTCTTCTGACCCTGGCGGCATTGCACGACATGGGTGTACCAACCTACATGCCTACAGTACATTCATACACATAAAAAAATAAATAAAAAATTGACTTAAAAAAAAAAGAAGTAGAGATACCGCAGTAACAGTGAGCACATCCTTCACACAGATCTTGGTTTCTTTTTTTTTTTTTTTGTCTTTTTGAGACAGGGTGTCCTTGTAGCCCCTGGAACTCACTCTGTAGACCAGGCTGGCCTTGAACTCACAAAGATCCACCTGCCTCTGCCTCTCAAGTGCTAGGATTAAAGGCATATGCCACCACGCCCAGCACAGATCTTGGTTTCTAAATACTCTTCAATAAATATTCTCCATAAAAGGCTGAGACTTAGTCTAGGGCAGGAAAATATCCAGATGGGCCAGAGTATCTTGTGGTGCCAGAAAAAGGGAGCAGGTGAGGGAAGGTGCTAACCTTCATGATTCTTTTCCAAAACATTCAATTGGGAGGCTGCTCAAATTGTTCTAGCTTTAAATTTTTTGGGAGGGGAGGTTGTGGGTCACTTTGTCTTGCCCCATATATGTGAAAAACACCCCTCATTAATTGTCTTCTGGAGACATACAACTCAATGAGCCCTACTATAAATGTCATGCTCCCTTGAGTGTACCCTCCTCGTGCCCCCCCCCCAAATCCCCATCTCATTCCAGCTGCCAGACTACCTCTGTTTTGGGGAGACCACTTCAAGTGGGCCCTTCAGTCATGCTACCATCCCTTGGAGTGATTTTGATCATGCCACATCCCTGGGGGCTGGGGACTCTCTAAAGTCCCCTCCCTCCATGAGAGTCAGGCAGTGGGTCTCAGGGTCTTGTATTATGCAGAACAGTGAATGGATTGGTGACATTTTGGGGGGGTGGACACTTGGCAGGGGGTAGGGGAACAGTGCCTGTGCTAAACAGTCCAATGCCCAATGAAGGCCCTTAGTCAATTATAGGGCCTACAGTTGTAGGGGAGACACACTAGACTCAAGGCAATGTTAGGGTCTGCATGTTGTGACCACTCCATTTTCACTAAGTCCCCAGTTTTCTCTTATGGCCCTCTTCCCTTTCTCATCCCTGCAGCATTTGGTATCTCTCACTTTTCTTTCCCCTTACCTGCCCATTCTTGCCTGACAAAGCTCCCCAAAACTTAACACTACCAATGATACCAATGTAGCAACAAATGCTGTCTCCATACCCTTGCATACACATAGAGGAGTCTCAGCTGGGCGTGGTGGTTCACGCCTCTAATCCCACCACTTGGGAGGCAGAGGCAGGTGGATCTCTGTAAAACCAAGGCCAGTTTGGTCTACATAGCAAGTTCCAGGACAGCTGGGTCTACAGGGAGACCCTGTTTCAAAAAAAAAAAGGGGGGGGGGTCCCTGAGGATTACTCAGCCATAGAATGCAATGATTTCCATGCTAGCAACTCCAGAGAGGCTCCACCTTCTCTCTGCTTCACGCTGAGGCAGCACTGGTGGCCTCTCCCTCCTAGAAGACAGTTTTTTTTGTTTTGTTTTGTTTTTTGTCTTTTTGAGACAGGGTCTCCCTGTAGCTCTGGCTGTCCTGGAACTCACTCTGTAGACCAGGCTGGCCTCAAACTCACAGAGATCCGCGTGCCTCTGCCTCCCAAGTGCTAGGATTAAAGGCGTGCGCCACCACGCCCGGCCAAAGACTGCTCTTGACTGGACCTGGGGCCACCTCCTGCCAGTGCCTCTGGTTTCAGGTCTCTCTTACCTACTCTCTAGTTGTTGAAGTTGGCTATCTCTGGACAGTCATCGATCCTCCTAGACCCTATGACATCCTGTCCCACAGAGAACTCCTGGGCACAGCAGCAAGGTTACATGGGCTCAGGGATGAAGCCAGGTCTGGGTTCAACTCATGGTTCATCCATTTACCAGCATTTGGCAATCAGGTGAGGTTGAAATGAGAAAAGTACTCCACATACAAAAGGGTTCAGAACAATCTAGTAGTTGACCAATAAAAGGAACCCTCTTTGTTTTTGGATCATGGCCACCACGCCACCATGTCTGGCAACGAATCTTCTTACTTTTGCTGGATCAGCTGTTCATCACCAGGCTCCCAGCACATACATCCAAGCTCATCTTACCCTGAGTCCCTGACCTCCCACAGGCAGCCACCTTCAAATGATGTTCCCGGCCTTTCAAAGCAAATAACATTTGGCCCTTCCCAGAACTCCTCACACTGTGAGGTGCTTTTCTTTTGTTTTATTAAAAGTCTCCCTGTAGCCCCAGCTGGCCTGGAACTCAGTATATAGACCAGATTGGCCTCTCTGTGAGGTGGATCTCACAGAGATCCACCTATCTCTGCCTCACCACTGCTGGAATTAAAGGCATGTGCTACCATGCTCAGCTCCTGTAGAAGTTTTAAATGTCTTTGGATGCAAGTGTCCTTGTTTGAATCCTCCGCCTCATCCCTTCCAGCCCCTCCTCCTCTACTAGCTCTAAGGTAGTCGTGGTTTTGCTGGTATATGCATCTCCTGCAGAAGACAGCTGCTGTTTGCTACCACCATTCATTTACTCTTCATCCCTGGTACAACCCACACATATCCAGGGAATCAACCCCCAAAACTAAGTTTGGAGGAACTAATGGGCAATTAACAACCCCTTCTCCCACCCACTTCCAAATGATTGGACACACGACCCAGTTCTGACCAACAAGAGACATTGTTTATTTGCTGGGGCATCTGAGACAGAAGCTATGCTACAGAAAGTGCTCCTTGTTGGCAGTGAATGGAGGGTTCCAATGAGGCAGCAGGCCACCACTCTTTGATCCTTGGAGGTGGTAGTGGGGATGTAACAGATCCTGGCGAAGTCAGAGCGAGGCCGGAAAAAAAAGCTGGGTGTTTGGTGAAATTGTTCATCCATTCCCAGCACTCCTGGGCTTTTCAGTTTTGTAAGTCAGTAAGTTTCCTGTATTGTTGAACCAATTATTGGAAACCTAAAACAGCTCAGCTAGAGTTCCTTTTGGTAAAAAAGCCTCACATCCACATGTTGTCTTACTTAATTTTCCAAATATATTCTCTGACTCAAAATGGACAAAAACATTGTTAAGCTTATCATCTGAGCTGCCAGTCCACACACATGCTCACAAGTAGGTCCCTGCTGTGGGAGCTACCCCAGCTTACAAGGAGGGCCAGGGGCTACTGCCTGCTTGGCCCCTCAGGCCTCATTTCTATTTATCTTCCCACTACAAGGACTCAGTATTTGTTCCCACAAGGCCCAGACAGGAAGCCCTTGGGCAGGCAAAGCAGGTGCAGCCATGACCACACTGAGTGGCTTCCCTGGCAAGAGTGGAGGAGCAGGAGTCGTGTCCTGCAGGCGGCTCCCTTCCAGCCTTTACTGCTCACAGGGATCCTCCTCAAAGGAAGTAGTATTTATATGACATTTAGCACCTGGGCACAGGCACAATGAAAAAGGAATCACTGCCATTCAGCCCACATCTCTCTCTCCTCCCCACCCTGAGTATCTTCTTAAGCAATGAAGGTGTGCAAAGCAAAAGCCCCTGTACACAGGTAGCAGTGGAAGCATCCATCTCCATGCTATGGATGGCCACTGGGTAAGGAGACCAAAGCAGAGTTCTGTGACACTGCCTTGCTGAGTCACCTATTGTCCTTTATGGGTGAGACCCGCTTCCAGAAGGGGGAACCAAGAAGACAGGTACCCACAAGAAGAGCTTTATCACAAAGGTCCAAGATGCTCCATCTGTGGCCTTACTGAACACAAGGTGGAAGTATAGGTAATGGCTGAAGACTCCCACCTTGAGCTGGGGAAGGGGGAAGGAACTCATTTGGGTTAGAGGAGTGGCCATCACTGTGTAGATTCAATGGCACAGAAGCTCGACTCAAGTCACAGGCCAGAGCCGAGGTGTCTTCCTGATCCTCCAGCCCCTAACCTGCATGTCCTTCATCAAGAGCACACTGGCTGCAGCAGCAGAGGGGCCTGGGGATGAATACCCGCTTGGCCTCCTGAGGAGGTTTGCCAAGGGTTACGCCAGACGCACTAGAGGTCAGGTGACAGGGACTAGCTGCTTCCTGAGGGAGTCACAAGGGTATATTCTGAGTGGGCTAAACGGGAATGCTAAGGCCCATCCCTCAAAACAGCACCATTTCTTTCTCCTACAGAGGCACTTTTACAGGCTGGCTAGACTCAGATCCTGACTGCCCCATGCCATTGCTAGGTGCCTCTGCAGTGCAACCTCACCTCTCCTGGGAGAGGCAGAAGAGAACCCAGGTCAAGTACTTTGAGTAGTGCCTAGCACCTAGCAAGAGCCGGGTACATACCAGCTATTATCACTATGAGCCAAACTGCAACATGAGAATACATTTAATGCAACATGCAGCTGTGGCCTAGCCAGGGACTCCTTCCCATAATCCCAGAATGTTATTTGGAGAACCCTTTTTCCATAGCGTCAGTTACTTCAGGGTGCAGGAAGCGGCTGGCTAGTCGTTCGATGTCATCCAGTGTCAAGCGTGTCAGGGACCTGTCATAATCCTGAGGAAAGAAGATCAGGGAGATTCAGAGGGTGTCGGTGGGGAAGGATATGCTATAACAGGGAGGGGCTGAGGTGGCTAGGACTGGAGTCATGGGGTTGCCCTTCTCACCCTCTGTAGTTGTTCCAAGACTCTGTTGGCATCTGCTACACTGAAATGACGGGCCAGGACTTTGGAGATCAGCTGCCAGATGGGCTGAGGTGGGGAATCAACCAGTCTCTGGGCAGCCCCTTCGTCCAGTAACACCTTTTCCAGAGGTTTAACAACTAAGTTGAGCTTAGAATTGGGTCCAATGTTGTAATCTGATAATCGTTTCTCATCTGCCAAAGAGAGGTAGGTAGGTTTCTTCCCCACAACTGTGGCGATGGTGGGGTGCAACCCAGCTGTCCGCAGCCAGAGTGAAACATTGTGGTATCTGGCTGGGGGTGGGGAGGCAGCCACGTCCCTTATCCATTCCACTGGTCTGCACACCCCACTTCCCAACCTCCTTCGGGGCTCCCGGGGCAGCCCCTATTCTGGTTACCTGCTAGGGCCTTGCCCTTGAATAGCAGCCGCTGCTGGCGCACAGGGACGTTCAGTTTATCTGAGACCAGAAGCTTCAGCGCAGAGACCAGCTCGTCCTCTGGCACCTGATTGGGCCGAGGGTGAGAGGCTGGAACTCAATCTCAGAACCTTGGGCGACGAAGCCCACGCGCCCCGTCCTGAGGTCAGCTCTCCCTGCCCGTGCTCTTCCCCGGGTGGCAGGAGCTGGGAAACACAGCAGCGCGCGGTAGTAGGGACCAGGCTTACCTGCAGGCTGCACTCTCGGCCCTGGAGTGCCTTCACGGTCAGCTGCATGGTGTCCACGGTGGCGTCCACTAGGACCAAGGCGAACCCCAACAGTCTCCTGTCGCGCGCCGCCGCCCCGGGCGCGCGCCGGAACCGCCCGCTGCCGCCGGAAGCCGTGAGAGGGGCGCGCCCGACGCCTTGGCTCCCAGACCGTCATCCTTCCGTTTCGCCCTCAACCCTTCTCGCCCGACCCCGGAGAGGAGTCGCTGCCCCAGACTATGGAGCCCCTATGGCTCGGTACGGGCAGTGGCAATGCCCACCTGCCTGCCAGGATCCAAGCGGGTGCAAGTTTACCCAGCGCAGGGCCAGGATAGAGCTGCATTCCCACCCAGCTGGGGGGGCCTAATCAGTACCAACACGGTGGTGTCTCTGGGACTAGAAATAGCCCCGCCTTACTGACACTGCCTACTTTCTATCTCCTCTTTCCAGTGTGGTTGCAAAAATACCCTGACTGAGCTTCGGAACCAAGGAGTGGACCCAGGCCTTTGCCCTCCTAGTTTCCTCATTTCACAACTGAGCTCCCCTCTTGGGGTGCGTGGATACAGAAAAACGGGTGCAGGTCTGGTGATATAGCTCAGAGGTAGAACCACCTACTGAGTACAAAAGAGAGAGCCACCTTTCTAGCCCCCTATTGTGTGTTTTGTAAAATTAAAATTGTTACATGTGACATAAAACAATGTATACAGCCAGCTGTACTGGTCCAGGCCTTTGATCCCTGAACTCGGCTTGCAGAGGCAGGCAGATCTCTGTGAGATGAAGGCCAGCCTGTTCCAGACCAGCCAGGACTACTGGGAAAAACCTGTCTTAAAAAGATCAGAGAGAAAGTCCTTTAATCTCAGCACTTGGGAGGCAGAGGCAGGCGGATTACTGTGAGTTCGAGGCCAGCCTGGTCAACATAGTGAGTTCCAGGACAGCTGGGGCTCCAGGGAAAACCTGTCTCAAAAAGACCAAAACAAAACAAAACAAAAAAACGAAACAAACCCAGAGAGAGAAAACACCTCTCCCTTCAAAATAGTCACTGTCCCACCCAAGCCAGTTCACCCAGGCACACTCTTACTACCCACATCCCTAAACACTAAGGGACAAAGACTGGCAGGGACCCAAGTTTGCTTTAATCTTTTATTGAAATATATTTTCTGGATAGAACCCACCTATCTAGCTCAGCACGGCCTCTTTGGCACTGAAAGCTGGAGAATAAAAAAAAAAAAAAAGAGTAAAAAAAATAAGCCTAGATTTGTCTGAGTGCATAGTGCATGAAAACTAAAGGCCTTTGGTACACAAGAACTGTGGAGACAGTGGAGTATAGGAACTGGGGTCTTGAAACTTGGTCTGGGGGTCCTCATGGAACAGGGAACAGGCTGCTGTAGATGAACTGGCCAATGACCAAAGCCAGCATCTCTGAGGTACCACTCAGTGCCACAATGAAGGGGGCCTGGGAGGCATAGTCTGCTTGAAGGCGGCGAAGTGACAGCTGTAGCATTGCTAAGGCTAGCAGGCTGTTTTGCACCCCTACCTCAATGCTAACTGTCCGCCGCTGGGCCACTGGCAGCTTCAGGCAAATGGCCAGGCAGTAGCCCACCAAGAGGCCAACCAGGGGCACCGTTAGGCCCACCAGTATGATGGGTAGCCTGACCCCCACTAGGATGAAGATTCCCATATGATAGGCAAGGAACAGGCCACCCAGAAGAAGCACAAAACTGAAAGGCTTGATGACCTGCAACAGCAGCTGGGAGAACTTGGGAAGCTTGGACTTGATGACGACGCCTGCTGCTATGGGGATGGCAATGAACAGCAGGGTCCCCAGGATCTTGGAAATGGGCACATGGAGTGTTTCATGGACGCTGAGCAGGTGGCTATAGACGGCTGAGGAGAGTGGCAGGAAACCAGTGGCAGCTACTGTCGAGATGAAAGTCATGGAGATGGCCAGGGTAATGTCTCCTCCAAGAAGGAGGCTGAAGAGGTAGCTCCCCCCACCGCCAGGTGATGAACAGGTAATGATAAGGCCAAGAGCCAGGGCTTTAGGCAGCATGAAGACTTTGGCCATCACGAAAGCATAGAGCGGCATGACCAGAAACTGGCCCAAGAGGCCCAGAAGCATGGGCTGGGGGCTCTGTAGGAGTCCTTTCAGAACATCAAGTTCCACTTTGCATCCAAAGGAACACTTGTTAACAAAGATAAGAGGCAAGAGCAGGTAGAGTATTGGGTTCTCTGAGAAGTGGGCCAAGCTGGGGTTGACAGTAGCTGATATGTCTTCAGCAGGTGATACTTTAATGCAGAAATCGCTCCGTTCTTCAATCAGCATGGGTGGGACCTCATGGAGGTCCATGAGCTGGATGTGGAGTGGGGCCAGCCCAGCCAGGCCTGAGTGGATGCCCACCACAAAGCCACCCCCACTTCCCCAGGTTATGGCAGTCACATTCTTGATGGTCAGAACCTCTGTGTCCAGGGATGTGACCCTCAGTGTGGGCCTGGGCCCCGTGCCATTGGCATGTCCTGAGTACTGGCTTGAGATCACAATGATACCCTCACTCTTCTCGGGGAACTCAAATTCTGTCACTGAGCCATCCCCAATGCTCAAGTAGCGGCCACCTGTCAGTGGCTTGGTGTGGCCCAGAGCAGTGCTGATGTTGGCACTGGCCATTGCTTGGGCTCCCCATGGCAGGCTGATGAGCAGTAGGGCAGTGCCCAACATGCCTAGGGGACCTATACAACCACCCTGTGTTCCCAGTCCAGGCCACTGCTGGGAGCTATCCCTTTCCCTCTTGACCACCATGGCACTTCCTGAATGATAGCGTACCCAGACCCCCTGTGGCTTATGGGAATAGCCCTGTTGGTGCTGTTTGGATGTCCCTAGAAGGGTCCGTGGGAAGGTCGTGGTCCTGTGTTGCTGTCCCTGAAAAGAGAAGGGACATGGAGAATGGCTAGTAAAGGGAACAGATGCAAGCTCAGGAGCATGGGCCTTTCAGAGAATCCCTTACCTTCAGCTTGGAGCCAGGCAGGCCACACCTACTTTGGGCTCTTGAATGCCATTCAGCTGTCTCTTCCTCCAGCACATCTGCCTGAAACTTCTTGTCCGTCATCCAGAAGTCACCTACACATAGGAATTCCCATTCAGTCTGCCAATATTCGCTGATTTTCCTGGGCTTGCCTACTGTGGTAACCTTGTATAGAGAGCAAGCTCTGGTCCTGTCCCCACTAGCTAATCCACCCTGCCTTCAAGATGCAATGATACCACAGTGGGAAAGGAATCTCCTAAACTGCTTCCTTAAACAGGCTGCATGTGTTGGTTCACTTCAGTAATCCCAGCACTTGGGAAGTGGAGGCCAGAGGATCAGTAGTCCAAGGAGTCCTTCTCATTTAATCTCAGTCCCAGACCAGCAGAGACATGATATACTGTGTCAAAAACAAAAGCAAAGTAAAACCAAAACAAACAGCTTCCTAGGGAAGACCAATCAGATGAAGAAAAGGGTACTAAACAGAAACTTTAGCTTGGGTGAGATCTAGGTCTTTAAAGAGTAGGTTAGGGGGCTGGGCGTGGTGGTGCACGCCTTTAATCCTAGCACTTGGGAGGCAGAGGCAGGCGGATCTTTGTGAGTTCAAGGACAGCCTGGTCTACGGAGTGAGTTCCAGGAAAGCTGGGGCTACAGGGAAACCCTGTCTCGAAAGACCAAAAAAAAAAAAAGAGTAGGTTAGGGAAGTCTGAGTGTCATTTCCCAGGTTCAAAGAGACATGGGCAGTAGGTGACTACTAGGCCAAAGACTGCAAGGGGTGATGTCTGTTATTTACCTGTAGTTGGCGACACTATTACTGTGGCTGCATGCCCTACCTTACCTGCACATCCCACTTTCCCAGAAAAGTTATAGGAAGGGACAGCAAGAGTGAGTTAGACATCCTAGGGCAACTTCGTCTGGTCAGAGATCCCAGTCTCAGAATTTGAGCTCTCATAGTTCGTGCTACATCCGAGAGCCTCTGCTCAGAGTCCATGGCCTTCTGGTATATACCCCTATTGCAGAGCCTTTTTGTTTTCCGAGGGACGGGGTCTCAGTTTGTAGTCCTGCGTGGCCTCAAACTTGACAGAGAACCACCTGCCTCTGCCTCCTGAGTGTTGGGATTAAACTTGTGTAGTACCATGCCTGGCCCCACCAGTTTTAAACTTGTTAGCAAATGTGTTTCTAGAAGTGGAGTACCTCAGAATGAAAGGAGTCATCTGCCTTATATTTCATTTCTCAACTGGACAGTCACCACCCTGGCATCATCATCTGGTAGAACTGGGCCAAGTAGACAGGGCATACACAATAGGTTCTGCATTAGCTAGCTAGGTGCCTCAAGCCTGGTAGTGTTCCAGAGACCTGACCAGTCTGTGTCCCAGCCCCTATCTGTGTGGCCCCTGCTGCCTTAGAGTTTGGGTAACTTACCCGGGGACTTGGTACAGCTTTGTGTCTCACTGATGAAGAGGGAGGCTAGAAAACCAGAGTAGGGGAACAGAAGTCAGTGGAGAGGAAAAATGCTGGCAGCAGGGTGGAGTTAATCACTAAAGGGAGAAGGCCTATGGTCATCCACCCATGACCTCCCTCCGGTAGAATGAATGACCTGGAGTCACTCACTGCAAGAGGGGTTTAGCGTCTGTGCCATACAGTTGTTGCTGAGGAACAGTAAGAGTTAAGAGATATGCATGTCAAGGCAGGGGAGGCAACCCTGCCTGGATGGGTTTTCCCAGCAAGTAACTCTTCGGGAGTTAGGAAAACTGGCAGTTGGGACAAGGACTCCTCTAGTCCAGACGGGGGCTCCTCCGGATCTTGCTGTCCGGGGACTGTCAGGTGGGTGGGGAAGGAAGGAGGGCAGCCTGACCCCGCCGGCCACTCTGGGGATGGAGAGAGCCCCCGTTAGTCCTGTGGCTCCAGGCCTCAGGAACGCGCTGCGGCCCTTCTCCCGCAGATCGGGCCCAAATGGGCGATGCAGGAGTACGGACAGGGCTAGAGGGCAGCCCCCGCCCTCCCCTTCCCGGCGGAAGTCGCTCACCTGCCTCCGCGGCCACAGAGCTCCGTAGCCAGAGCTCCGTGCCTGCAGGGCCGGCGGACGCCCGCGAGCCTAGCCCGCCAGGCCCCGCCCCACCTCCTCAGGCCCCGCCTCAACGAGGCTCCACTCCAGTTAGGACCCCGCCCTCTCGTCACCGCCCTTACCTCCCTCCACGGCCTTAGTGGCTGTTCCCACCGGATGTGAAGTTCCTGGGAGCGACGCGCTGACACGAGAACGTAGGGCGAGTTATTTTCTGCGTCACGGTGGGTTGGTGCCCGGTACAAGGAGGTTTCGGGTCTATGGTGACCACCGGGTGGAGTTAGCCGGCCAGCCGCAAGGCCCACAGTGTATTCTGAAAAGGAATGCCAAGAGCAAAAAACGGGAAATTGGCTGGTGAGAACGAGTAGAAAATATGGGAAACGGTACTGAGTTAAAACTGATTTGGAAATGCCGTGCCCGCTTCTCTCTTTGGGGCATATGAGATAAATTTTTTTCTTTTCTTTTTTTTTGGTCTTTTCGAGACAGGGTCTCCCTGTACCCCAGCTGTCCTGGAACTCACTCTGTAGACCAGGCTGGCCTTGAACTCACAAAGATCCACCTGCCTCTGCCTCCCGAGTGCTAGGATTAAAGGCGTGCGCCACCATGCCCGACTTTTTGGTCTTTTTCAGGCAGGGTCTCCCTTTAGTCCCAGCTGGCCTGGAGCTCACTATGTAGATCAGATGGGCCTTGAACTCTGAGAGATCCGCCAGCCTCTGTCTCTCAAATGCTAGATGCTAGGATTAAAGGCGTGTGCCACCACGCCTGGCAAAACCTTTTTTTCTTAAGGGGGGGTGGAGCGGGGAAATGAGGCCTGGCGTGGTGGCGTACGCCCTTAATTCCAGCACTTGGGAGACAGACACAGGCGGATCTTTGTGAGTTCAAGGCCAACCTGATCTACATAGGAAGTTCCAAGACAGCTGGGACTACAGGGAGACCCTGCCACAAAAAAGACAAGGAAAAAAAAGGGGAAGGGGGGAATCGTCGAGATGGCTGGCCATGTAAAAGCACTTGCTGCACAAGCACGATAACGTTCAAATCCTGACACCCGCGGTGGAAGGAGAGACTTCTGAAAATTGTTCTCTGACTTCTCCCCTCGTGTTCACACACATAAAATACATATACACAATAGAAAAAAATGTTTCATGTTTCTTCTCAAACTTCCTGCAACAACTGGAATCAGTGTGTACTGCTCAAAAAGAACCTTTTCCCAGCTATGAGCCATGTCTATTATTAGGCCAGCATTCAGGAGGCTGAGGCCGAAGTTTTTTTTTTTTTTAATTTATTTTTTATGTGTATGAATGTACTGTCTGCATGCAGGTCTGTGCACCCGTGTGGTGCAATGCCGCGGAGGTCAGAAGAGGGTGTCAGATTCCCCTGGAACTGCAGTTCTCCTGGAATTGGAGTTACAGACGGTTCTCAGCTGCCATGTGGGTTGGAAAGGGGAAATAACCAACAAAATGAATCTCATCATGGCTCTAATGGGGAGGCCAGTTATTCCCAAGCTTGGAGGTAATTGACTCCAAAACGTATAAAAGACACATTGTTGGTTGGAGATGGGGGGAAAAACCCCCAAACCCATAACATCTTTTCAATTTTCTTTTTTTTTTTTTTCTTTCGGTCTTTTTGAGACATGGTCTCACTGTAGCCCCAGCTGTCTTGGAACTCTCTACGTAGACCAGGCTAGTCTTGAATTCACAGAGATCCATCTACCTCCTCCTTCCAAGTGCTGGGATTAAAGGCATGGGCCACCACGCCCCACTTATTTATTTTTTTTTTGAGACAGGGTCTTACTATGTTGCCCTAGCTGCCCTGGAACTTGTTAGGTAGACCAGGCTGGCCTGGAACTCAAATAAATGTGCTTGTCCCTTTCCTCCCGAGTGGTAGGATTAAAGTCGTATACCACCAGGCCCAGTTGAAATTTTAATTAATTAAAATTAATTAATTGGTTTTTTGAGATAGGATCTCCCTGTAGCCCCAGCTGGCCTGAAACTCACTATGTAGACCAGATTTGCTTCAGCCTCTAGAGTGCTGGGATTTAAGGTATATGCTACCACACCCAGCTGAAAATTTTATCTTAATTTTTAAAATCTTTTTGAGACAACAGGGTCTCTCTGTAGTCACAGCTGGCCTGGAACTCACTATGTAGACTAGGCAGACGTTGAATTTAGAGACATCTGCCTGCATCTGCCTCCCAAACGCTGGGATTAAAGGTGTGCACCACCACACCTGGCCTGAAAATTTTATTTTATTTTTTTTGGTCTTTTCGAGACGGTCTACCTGTAGACCCAGCTGACCTGGAACTCACTCTGTAGACCAGGATGGCCTTGAACTCACAAAGATCCGCCTGCCTCTGCCTCCCAAGTGCTAAGACTAAAGGCGTGCACCACCACGCCCGGCTGAAAATTTTATTTTATTTATTTTATTTTTTTAATAAATTTTATTTAGTTTTGTATGTGTATGAGTGTACTGTCTGCATGTAGGTTTGTGCACCCGTGTCGTGCAATGCCGAGGAGGTCAGAAGAGGGTGTCGGATTCCCCTGGAACTGGAGTTAAAGATGGTTTTCAGCCACCATGTGGGTACTGGGGATTGAACCTGGGTCCTCTGCAAGAGCAGTCGGTGCTCTTAACTGCTAGGCTATCTCTCCAGCCAGCACTTTTAACTGCTCTCTTAACCCCTGTGCCCTCTTTCTAATCCCTCATTGCATGTTTTATAAAATTAAAATTAACACAGTCATATGACATAAAGCATGTATATAGTCAGATGCAGTAGTGTGCCCCTTTATGTTATTTTTATTTTAACTTTTTTGGGTATTTTTGAGACAGGGTCTCTCTTTAGTCCCAGCTGCCCTGGAGCTCGAGACCAAGCTGGCCTTGAACTCACAGAGATCTGCCTGCCTCTGCCTCCCAAGTGCTGGGACTAAAGGCATGTGTCACCATGCCCAGTAGTGTGCCCCTTTAATCCCAGCAGTCAGGAGCCACAGGCAGACAGGTCTCCATAGTGAGTTCCAGGCCAGCCGGGCAGATCCTGTCTTAAAACAAACAAAACAAACAAAACATGTATAGATGTTTGGGGCGGGGGTTACTTTTAAGGGGTTAGATGTGTCAATGATCAAGAATATTTGCAGGTAAATGTGGGTGCTCACACCTGAAATTCTTGTGGGGCTGAGGGCAAGAGGATCACTGAGTTTGAGGTCAGCTTGGGTTATACACTAAGACCTTGTCTCAGAACAAAACAAAAATCAGGGACTAGGGGGATGACTCAGTGAGTAAGAGCATTTTCTTTTTTTTTCTTTTTTCTTTTTAATTTTTTTAAATTTTTTTTTATTTCTGTATGTGTATGAATGTACTGTCTGCATGCAGGTCTGTGCACCCGTGTCGTGCAATGCTGTGGAGGTCAGAAGAGGGTGTCGGATTCCCCTGGAGCTGGAGTTCTCCTGGAATTGGAGTTACAGATGGTTCTCAGCCGCCATGTGGGTGCTGGGGATCGAACCTGGGTCCTCTGTAAGAGTGGTCGGTACTCTTAACCGCTAGGCCATCTCTCCAGCCCCAAGAGCATCTTCTGCATAGCATGACAGCCAGAGTTTGAATCCCCAATACCAACGTACAAAGCCAAGCATGGCTGCATGTGCCTGTAATCCTAGAATTGGGCAGGATGAGACAGATGGATCCCCAAGACAGATGGATCCCCGAGCTTGCTGGCCGGACAGCCTAGGTAAAATAGCAAGCTTCAGCCTCAGTGAGAGAGCTTGTGTAAAAGGAATAAGGCAGAGAAGAATAGAAGAAAACACCTGACTTCTCTTCACATATGTATGCATGGGCACATGCACCTGCACACACATGTGCATGCACCCCCTATGCCTGGGCCCCCAACTAAACAAAATAAAATGAAAATAACATTTGCAGCCCTAATGCTAGGCAGTCTGTCCTCAGAGGACCAGTAAACACGCTGTGTGCATACTTGTTATCTCAGAATGTTCATACTGTCTCTCTCAAGTGAGACTGAGGAGCGCTGCAGGAAGAAGGCAGTATTTGGAGTTAGGACAGGTGAGATGGCTGGATTTGTCAAAGGCTGGGCTTGAAGACCCAGTTTGGAGCAGTGAGGGGCTGTCTGAAAATGGGGTGAAACTGGCCAAAGGAAGAAAGCAGTTAGCTGATAGAACCAGTGAAAGAAAATCCAAGAGATGTGTCTTTGGAAGAAACCAGGATTGTCAAATTTCAGTCACCTGTGCTCTCAGACCTGCCTGATGCTGCTCTGTGGAACTCACCTGGGCCTGGCCACTTGAGAGATACTGGTTCCTGCCGTGTGCTGGGATCACAGAGCAAATGCAGTCAGAAGACTGATCCTCATTGTCTGCAGTCACTTTAGCCTTCCCTGAAAATCCAGAGGAGGCTGCTGGGGTGTGTGGCATGAAGATTTTGACAAGTTTGTTTGCAGGGAAAGAGGGAGGGAGGCAAGAAAATGTTTGAAGTTGGTTATGGGGATTAATAATTTACCCAAGAAGAAAATAAGGAAGGGCTGTTTAGATTAGTTAAAGATATCTAGTTCCAAAAGAGAAGTCATCTGGACCAAGAGAACAGATAGAACAAATGATAGAAGAGCTGGCATGGCATCAAAGAATTTCAAATAGGAGACGTGCCACCTAAATATGCAGCAAGACAGCAGCAACCACCCTGAGACAAAGCCTACCCCTACACTCTAGGGGGGTGGGGGACGAACGTACACAGGCATGTGCAAGGTATACACTCAGTTGCAGGCGAATGTAGTGACAACAGTTGCTTCTACCAACCAGCATCGAGTAACACCTTGTTTTCACTGCGGTGACTACACTCTGGAAACATAGTTTGCATGTGGGTGACCCTAACACTAGCCTCTGGTGTGGACACATGCCAGTCAGGTTGGTACCAGGATAAATCCAGAATCCAATCTGAACCAAAGAGAGCTAGTCTTCAGAGTTGTACTGAAAACTTTTGGGAAGGTGAGAGGGCTTTTCTGCTGGGGTTGATAAAGTGAACAGCTACTATCAGCCAGCGCTATGTGGGGAAGATTGCATATTGGAAAATGCAGTGAAAATGGAAAAGCAGAGACGTCATTGGAGGAGAATCACCTGGGACTTTGGGAGCTATTACAGGAACAATAAATTGCACCCTTCTTTATTTCCCTTGTGCCAGCACTTGCAGATGAAGGTGTTCCGACTCTGAGAGTGGGTGACAGCCTAAATCTTAAAGAGGACCTGAGTTCACTTTCCAGAACCCATGTAAAAAAAAATGGGTGTGGTGGTACATGCTTGTAATCCCAGTGCTGGGGAGGCAGAGCTGGGAGCAGGCCTGGGGCTCACTGGCCAGCCAGCCTAACCTAGGCTAGTCAAAGACCTTCTCTCAAAAAAAAACAAGGTGGGGGTTTGGAGAGATGACTCAGTAATTAAGAGCACACTGCCTACTCTTGCAGAGGACCTGGGTTCAGTTCTCAGCACCCACATGGAGGCTAACAACTGTCTGTAATTCCAGTTACAGGGGATCCAACATCCTCTTCTGACCTCCATGGGCATTGCATGGCATGGGTGCACTTACATACAAGCAGGTAAAACACTCATGCATAGTATAAAAAATAATAAAATATTTTTAAAAAGGTGGGGGCTGGTGAGATTGCTCAGTGGGGGTAGATGCCTGGTACCAACACTGACAACCTGAATTTGATCCTTGGGACTCATGGTGGAAGGAGAAAACCCACTCTCACAAGTTGTCCTCTGGTCTTCATGTGCATACACATACATGCACAAAGTAAATAATATATAAATATATAAAACATTCTTGTTATATATAAAACATACATATTTATACATAAAGCACTTCTGTAAGAAAATTGAGAGTAATCAAGGAAGACACCTAAATTGACCTCTGACCTCCACAAACACATGCATTCTCACTCCCCACATAACCCAAATAACAGCTGAAGCTGTCCTCTAACTTTCTCTCTCTCTCTCTCTCTCTCTCTCTCTCTCTCTCTCTCTCTGTCTCTCTCTCATCATAGCAATTGTTTGAGAGGCACCATTCAGGGAGGTTCCAAACCCTGAGAACCCACTCAGCTGGCTCCTAAGCTCCAGGTGCCATTGTAACTCTCCTAAATTCACCATTTGTTTTCTTTTTTTGGTCTTTGAGACAGGGTCTCCCTGTAGCTCTGGCTGTCCTGGAACTCTGTAGACCAGGCTGGCCTCGAACTCACAGAGATCCGAGTGCCTCTGCCTCCCAAGTGCTAGGATTAAAGGCGTGCGCCACCACGCCTGGCATTTATTTATTTCTGTATGTGTATGAATGTACTGTCTGCATGCAAGTTTGTGCACCCGTGTCGTGCAATGCCGCAGAGGTCAGAAGAGAGTGTCGGATTCCCCTGGAACTGGAGTTCTCCTGGAATTGGAGTTACAGACGGTTCTCGGCTGCCATGTGGGTGCTGGGGATCGAACCCAGGTCCTCTGCAAGAACGTTCGGTGCTCTTAACCCTAGGCCATGTCTCCAGCCCCCACCATTTGTTTTCTTACACGGGAGGTGATGACTGGACTTCTAGCGTTCTTTGAGCCATGTAAATAAGTTGTATATAACTGAAATTCTAAAAGAATACTTTGAAGGCCAGCCTGATGTACACAATGAGCTCCAGGCCAGGTTGGGACTAAAGGGAGACCCTGCCTCAAAAAGACCCAAAAAAAGAATACTTTGAGACTTGCTTCAACTCCCAAATGGAGTTATGGGGGTATAGCTGAGGCAATACTGCCTTCTGTGGATCACTGTGGAAGCAGGTGAAAGGTGTCTTAAAATGATATTACTTTCTGTCTTGAACATTTTTGAAATTTCTCAAAGTAGAAGATTTAGGAAATGATATTGATACTATAACTATGGATATACATCATTATATATTTTGTCAAAATTCAAAGATGGGCCTGTGAGATGGCTCAGTGGGTAAAAGTACTTGCTGCCAAGCTGCCGACCTGAGTTTGATCTCCAGGACCCACATGGTGGAGGGACAGAACCAGTTCCTGAAATTTATCCTCTAACTTCTGCATGTGTCTACACACATGGATAGAAAATAAATAAATGCAAAATAATTAAAAGGAAAATTTAAAGAGTATACAATAGCCAGAGTGAACCTGCTCAATTGTAACTAAAAGGAGGCTGGTGGGCAGGGGTATACAGGAACTTCTGTAATTTTTACTCAGTTTTATTGTGAACCTAAAATAGCTGCAAACAAAGAAAATCTTCTGAAAAAGAGATTATGATAATTTTTCTTTTTGGCCTGCTGAACATAGAACAGAAGCCCTTTTGCATACTAAGCAAGTGCTCTACCATTGTACATGCCAGCCACCAAGAATACACTATCAAGAGTTTAGTACAGGGGCTAGAGAGTGATCTCAGTCCATAAAGTACTTGGTGTACAAATGTGAGGACCTGAGTTTGATACCCCAGAACCCACATAAAAACAACAAGAGGGGCTGGAGAGATAGCCTAGCGGTTAGGAGCACTGACGCTCTTGCAGAGGACCCGGGTTCGATCCCCAGCACCCACATGGCTAAGAACCGTCTGTAACTCCAATTCCAGGAGAACTCCAGTTCCAGGGGAATCTGAGACCCTCTTCTGACCTCCGCGGCATTGCACGACACGGGTGCACAGACCTGCATGCAAACAATACATTCTTACACATACAAAAATAAATAATAAAAAAAAATTAAAAAAAAAAGAATAGAGTAATAATGACATTTTACTTCCTTTTTATTTATCTTATTTAATTAATTTATTTATTTATGCGTATGAATGTACCGTCTGCATGTAAGTGTGTGCACCTGTGTTGTGCAATACCGCAGAGGTCAGAAGAGGGTGTTGGATTCCCCTGGAACTGGAATTCTCCNAAAAAAAAAGTCGGGCGTGGTGGCGCAAGCCTTTGATCCCAGTGCCTTGGGACTCACTGTCCAGAGGAGCCTAATCTTGAGTTTTAGGCCAATAAAAGATGATCTCAAAAAAAAAGAAAAAAAAAAAAGTCGGGCGTGGTGGCGCAAGCCTTTGATCCCAGCACTTGGGAGACAGAGGCAGGCGGATCCTTGTGAGTTCAAGGCCAGCCTGGTTTACAGAGCTAGTTCCAGGACAGCTGAGGCTACAGGGACACCCTGTCTCTAAAAAAGACCCCCCCGCCAAAAAAACTGGGATGGCACACACTTTCAATCCTAGCAGAGGCAGGTGGATCTCTATCAGTTTGAGGCCAGGCTGGTCTGCACATTAAGTTCCAGGCCTCCCAGAGCTGCACAGTGAGACCCATCTCAAAAACAAACAAAAACTCCAAGATAGCTGGAGTTGGCTCAGCAGTTAAGAGCACTGGTTGCTTTTGCAGAGAACCAGAGTTTGATTTCCAGCACCCACGTGGTGACTAAATTCCAGTTCCAAGGGATCTGATGCTCTCTTCTAGACTCTGTAGGTATTGCATGACACTGGCACACTTACATATATGCTGGCAATATACTCATACACATAAAACAAAAAGCAAAAAAACAAAAAAGCCTCACAAGGTGGTTGGCATCTGAGGAAGGCCACTCAAGTTAGACTTCTGGTCTCCACATGCATGTGCATATACATGTGCCTATATGGATAGTCACCCATAGAATTTGGTACAGACTCGAGGGCTGAGTGATAGCTGCTATTATCATAGGTCTATATAATGAGACAAGGAGCTGAACCCTGCTAACTTCCCTGGCATGCCTCTTCTGAGCATCCCATCCCTGCAAATTAGCATCTGCCTGTCGGTGAAATACTTCTCTTCCTTCTTCCCTCCTCCTCCTCCTCCTCCTCCTCCTTCTTTTCTCTCTCTCTCTCTCTCTCTCTCTCTCTCTCTTTTTTTAAGTGTATTTATTTAGGTGTTTGGGGTGCCTGCTGTGTAGATCAGAGGACAACTTGCAGGGGGTCAATTCTCTTTTTCCACCATGGGTTCTAGGAATTGAACCCAGGTCACCAACCTTGGCAGCAAGCACCTTTACCCACTGAACCATCATGCCAGCCTCCTCTTGTGTTTTTTTGTCTTTTTGAGTCAGGGTCTCACTGTAGCCTCAGCTGGCCTGGAACTCACAGTGTAGAACAGGCTGGCCCGAAACTCACAGAGATCTGCCTCCCTCTGCCTCCTGAGTGCTGGGATTAAAGGTGTGTGCTACCATGTCCAGCTACATTAAAAATTTTTTTTTACATGTAGTGGGGGATGATGGTGCATGCCTTTAATCCAAGCACCTGGCAGGCAGATGCAGGAGGAGCTGTGTGAGTTCAAAGCCAGCCTGGTCTACATAGTGAGTTCCAGGTCTGCTACAGGGAGACCCTGACTCAAAAATACCAAAAAATGTTTTTACATTTATTTATTTAGTGTGTGCACATGTGTTATGGTGCACCTATGGAGGTCAGAGGGGAACTTGGGGTAGTCAGTTTTCTCCTTCCACTACGTGGAATCCAGAGATTGGACTCAGATCATAAGGTTTGGTTGTAAGCAAGGGGCCTGATCTGCTGAGCCATGTCACTCCCCCTTTCATTTCTTGAGTCCTGGTTTGCACTCAGTTTTTTCTCTGAGACTCACAGTACTTAATACCAAGGGGCTGAAGGCTTGGAAAGTAGTAGGTCACCACAACAGGACTTCTAAGTTTATCATCCCTGGCATGGCCACCTCAGTGATACCTTATGCGCCTCTTAAATTACTATGATGCCTTGACACATTTCATCCAGGGAGTTTAAACCGCATTCTCTCCTTTTCTGAGCCAGGCTCCTTTGGCACTCCTGGGTTGGACATTTTAGTATCTGCACTGGTTTAATTTGTATACATCTCCCCCACCCTCAGATCACACTGGGCTAGAGGGAGTTGGTGAGTTTCTTTGGGCTCCAGAGTGCAGTGCCGGGTATCTGACCAAGGACATGGGTGATAGGTGATGCCAGCTAGCAAGCCGCTCTCCCTAGTACCCGAGTCACATCTGAGCCACAGCAGGGCCAGTTGACAAAGGTTGCCTACATAAGCTCTAGAATCAGCAGGTCAGCTGAGCCTCTGGGACTCCATCACCTCCACACACATAGGACAACACCACCTGTTGCTCTCCACTGGAGACAGCATCTAAGTGCACTTTATTCTACTGCAGGTGATCAATTTATTAGCAAACAGGTCTTCTAGAAGGTGGGCCACCTGACAATCTGCATACTGTCATATACTTTGTTAGAGACTTTGATCAAGCTCCAGTTACCTGGCCACCAAAGGCCAACCTGCTCCATTCAGGCTTACAGAAGTGGCCACCCAATTTGGCTTATTGAAAGATCACATTGAAAACAGTTTGAGGGCAGGGCAGCAAGTACCTCTGAAAGGGAGAGGCTCTGGAAGGTGTCCCAACCTGCTCTCTGGCTGCCGTAGTGAGAGAGGCAAGCACTGAAGACCCTTGCCTCTGGGGGCACTCAGGAAATAGAAGAGGACACAAGGAATGGCAAAGGAAAGGGGTAGGTGGGAAGGGGCTACGGGATCGGCTTTGGGAAAACAAGGACATAGGTACCTGGGCTCCATGACAAAGTATGACGGGCCAGCCCTGCAGCCCCCACCACCTTGAGGCCATCTGGTTATCGCCTTGGAGCCCTGATGTGTTGGGGCCAGGGAGCCTCATGCCTGGGCGCCTCATGCCTGGGCACAGGGCAAGGCCCCTGTCCTGCACTGGTGCCATGCTGCCTCCTTCGCTCTGATCCCAGAGCTCTGCTGTGCTAGCCAGCCATGCTTCTGCGAGGGATACAACCTTCCATCTCCAGGGCCTCCGGCCAACCCTCGTACTTGTTGGTGTGCTTACTGTTCTTCACATGCTGCAGGGAACAGGGAGCAGGAAGTCATGGCCAGGCCCTCAGGGGCCAACCATCTGGGTATTCTCCAGGCTGTTGTCCTTTTCTCCACTCCCACCTGGGAAAACTGGGGATGGCTGCACTGGCCTATTCCCTCACAGATGAACTGGGGATGGATTGTAGACTTGATGTGAGCACTGTGGGCAGAAGGGAGTGCATGTCCTGGCTGCAGGGGCTGCAGGGAGCTATGGCAAAGGTCGGGGAGAGGGAAAGGTCTTTGTATGTGTTTGTGGAGCGCAAGCTTTGGAGGCTATTTGTTGGGAGCCACCAAAGGTAGGAGGATGACATCTAGGGCTCTCCTTTTTCCAGCAGCCCATAGGACAAGGTCTGATAGGGTTAGCCTAAAGGGGTACCCAGGGAAGGTGGGAAATGGGTTGCTCAGTGTGGATCAGTACATTGAATTATAACAGGGCCAGGATGGAACCGAGCATTTTTTGAGACAGTATGTCATGTAGCCCAGAATGGCCAAAGTTGCTATGTAGCTGAGGATGACCTTGAAGTTCTAATCCTCCTGCCTCTACCTTTCCAGTGTTGGGATTACAGGTGTGTACCCATACGCAGTTTTATGCAATGCTAAGGATTGAACCCAGGGCCTCATTTATGCTAGATAAACATTCCACCACAACTGAGCTATATCTGTTGCCTGAGCATTTTGAAAATGTTTGGGAAGGTTTCTTAGTTATAAGTCTGGGCAGTGTGTACTTTGCCATTTAAAGACTCTTTACGGGGACTGGAGAAATGGCTCAGCGGTTAAGAGCACCAACTGCTCTTGCACAGGATCCAGGTTCGATTCCCAGCACCTACATGGTGGCTAACAACTGTCTTTAAACCAGGTGTGGTGGTGCACGGCTTTAATCCTACCACTTAGGAGGCAGAGGCAGGCGGATCTCTGTGAGTTCAAGGCCAGCTTGGTCTACAGAGTGAATTCCAGGACAGCTGGGGCTACAGGGAGATCCTGTCTCAAAAAAAAAAAAAAGACTCTTATGATGAAATACATGCAGGATGGGGAAGGTCAAAGTTAGTTCCCCTCCCTGTGGAGATAGCATGGGAACAGGGCCACCTAGGGCACAGGTGGGAGACAGGGCGGCCATTTGTTGGCTCAGGGTCCTGCTGGGCAAAATTCAGGGCAGGCTTTGATGTGAACAGAAGAAGAGGTGGCTGGGTTTCGAGGGATAGGAGGTAGAGGTACCAGGTTCTTTGTTGTACCTGTTCAAAGGGGCTCTTGTTCTCCACACCCTTGGCCCCCACAAACACCCAGCTGTCCCGGAAGGCTAGCTCCTTGGCATTCCTGCTGCCCAGCTCAGTAAAAAGCTTCCTGGTCTCTTCATTCATCCTGCCACACAGTAGGAAGAAATGTTGAGCTGGGGGCTCGTATTATACAGGGACAACATAGAAGCTGGCCTTAGCAACCACTTACTTGGTAGCTGGATCATCATAGGATGCCACAAACACCAGGGTGCCTTCATGCAGCGGCCGGATGAACTTCAACAGATCGTTGACATCTGGTGAGGATGGGCCCATAGAACACAGAGCTTCAGGTCCCACTGAGCAGCCCTTCCCTACCAACCACTCACTGTTCTTCAAATAAGGAAAACAAAGTACGGACTAGGCCAGGGCCATGTCCCATCAAGGGCCAGCAGTATACATACAAAAGAGTAAAGTTGGGGACATCCTGTCACAAAACAGACTGCACACAAAGACCTCCCCCTCCTCAGCCTATTGTGAATACAGGGTAATACTTGAACAGCTGAATGCAAGGACAAAGAGGAAAAGGCTTCAGGGGAAAGATGTAGTTAGGTGGCTGTGCTTGCCACTTACCTCCAGCCCACATGTCAAAGGCCCTGGCCTCTAGGAGCTCACCACTGACTCCTGTGTCAAGATGAGGGAGAAAGACCTGCTGGGCAAGCTAGCTGGGCCACATCACCCCACTACCTCAGCCCCCAGCCTCAACTCAGATCATGGTATGTGCCAGTCCCTCTGGAAGCTTCAAATATCCCCTGTCATCCTCTCATTCACGCAGCTTCAGCCCATACAGCGTCTGGCATCTGAGGACCTAGGTGTACACCATTTCTATCACATTTTTGTTTACTGAGCATCTTCTTTTTGGGGAGATTTTGGCTGGCACAGAACCCTTCCCAAACCTCCCTGGGAGTAACCAGTAGCCACGTGAAACTGTGACGGGAGTACGAGGTGGAAGACGCAGGACACAGTGTGGCTCCTGCCTCTGTGGTCCAAACTCTGACCCTGCAGCATGGGGGACTCACCGTTCACCAGAGCAATATTCAGTCCACGACCCACATTGTCCTTGACACTGCTCATGAGCCTAGCAGGGGGATGGAAGGTCTTTTGTGGGCACGTCTGCTTTGCTCTTCCTCACACAGCCCTCAGCCCTTGCAGACCTGGCCTCAAGTCTCCCTCCCACTTCCCAACTCGTGTGCACCCCAAGGAGCTCACATCTTGTCCTCGAGGCAGATCTTGGGCCCGATGACATTCGCAGCCCCGCTGACTATTCGAAAAGCTAGGTGCTCCTCAGGACATGGCTGGGGCAGACCGCACTTGTACTTCCTGGCCCGTGGTTCTGAGCAAGGACAGCAGATGTAACCCGTGGGCCCGACCCTAGGGTCACCTGAGATCTGAAGGTGGGGGTCAAGACTGGCCACAGGGCAGAAGGAGCAGCTAGAGCATGGAAGTGGGGGAAGGGTGGGACTTGGACCAAAGCTGGGATGCTTCTATGAGGTCTCCTGGCAAGGGGTGCGAGTTCCAGGGAGAGGGCTTTTCTGCTAGTGGGGGAAGGGAAAGGGGACTGAGGACTTGGCTGGAGCCCTTATACAACCAGAATAAAGAAGGGGTCCAGAAATTCAGGGTGGGGGCCTCATGGATAAGGTACACAGGCAGACCAAAGTGGATAAACAAAGGCAGGTGAAGGGAGGATGGGGGGCTCTTGATTTCCTCGGGGTGAGGGAAGGAACAACTTTAGGAATGGTTTGAAGATACTCAAATCTGAACTCCCAGTTCTGCATGTGACCTTGCTGGGAGATTAGGCCTTACAGACAGATTAGTTAAGATGAACTCATATGACAGTAGGTTGAGCCCTTAATATAATGTGACTGGTGTGTTGATTAGAAAAGACAAAAGCACAGGGAAGGAGATGTTGCAGAGCACTATAGGCAGAAGGCAGGGGGTGCGGCTATGGAAGGCAGGGGGTGCAGCTATGGAAGGCAGGGGGGATGCAGCTATGGAAGGCAGGGAGTACAGATATGGAAGACAGGGGGTGCAGCTCTGGAAGGCAGGGGGCGCAGCTATGGAAGGCAGGAAGATGTAGCTATGGAAGGCAGGGGGTGGCAGGTACAAGTGGAGGCACTGACAAGGATGCTAGAATCTGAAGAGGCATGGCAGGACACTCACCTAGAACTTTCTGGGGAAGCTTGGCCCTGATGATACCTTCATTTATACTCTTGGCTTCCAGGACTCCAGGAAAGTAAATTTCTATTGTTTAAGGTACCTACTCTATTATACTTTCTTACAGTAGCTCCGGGAAACTGATAGATAAAATTGGGTACCAGGAACTGAGTTGCTTATATAGACAAATACCTAAGAATGTAGAAATGGATTATTTGGAACTCAGTAATAAATAGAGGCTATAGATTTTGGAGGTATATAGTAGAAATAGAGCCTCCACTGCCTTAAAAAAACATTGCTAGGATTATGGATTGAAACCAGGCATGATAGCATATACCTGTAATCCCAAAACTTGGAAACCTGAGCAAGGATAGTGAGTTTGAGGCAATCCTGAGCTGCAAAGTAAAACTCTTATATCAAACCAAATTTAGCAATATGGATAGTAACACAATTCTGTCAAGAACTTGGAAAGAAGAGTAAGGAACGTGGAAAGGACTCCTGTCAACAACATTCATATCATCATGACTATTGCTAGGAACATGACAGATGCATTTGCTGAGGCCTTAGAGGGAAGTGAGGAACACATTACTGGATGTAGAAAAAAAGGCCATCCTGGTTATAAAGCATAAATTTTATAGTGTTTTGCAGAAGGGAGAGCTTGTAAGCATTGAACTCAGATATTTAGCAAATATTCTTGAGCACAATGTTAAAAGTATGGTTTGGTTTCTCCTTGCTGCCTATGGTAAAATGAAAGCAGAAAGAGCAGTTGAAGAAAAAAAAGCTATTAAGTATGGAAGAGCTAGAACAAAAAGATCTAGAGAAATCTCAGACTAGCCAGATGTGGTATGAATGTCTGTGATCCCAGCATTAGGAAGATGGAGGCAGGAAAATCGGGGATTCAAAGTTCTCCTTGGCTACATAGTAAATTTGCTGCTAGCCTGGGATACATGAGACCCTGTCACAAAAGAAAGAAAGGAATATGGAAAACCTTAGCTTAATTGTATTGCAAAAAGTGAGAAAGTGGTTCAAGCCTATAATCCAAGAACTTGGTGGGCTAAAGAAGGAGAATTACTGAGTTTAAAAGCTGTAGAGTGATGGGGGCTGGGAAGGTGGCTCGGCTGTTAAGGGCACTGGCTGGTCATTCAGAGGACCTGAGTTTGATTCCTAGCACCAACATGGCAGCTAACAACTGTTTGTAACTCCAGTTCCAGGGATTTGATGCCCTCTTCTCACCTTTGAGGGCATTGCACAACATGGGTGCACCTACCTACATGCAGGCATTACATTCATACACACAAAATAAAAATAATAGGTAAAAGATTTAAAAAAGCTACATAATTAAGTGCCAGGCATGGTGGCGCACATCTCTAATCCCAGCACTAGGGAGGCAGAGGCAGGCAGAACTCTGTGATTTCAAGGCCAGCTTGGTCTACATAGTGAGTTCCAGGCCAGCTGGGGCTACAGTTGAGACCTTGTCTCAAAAAGAGAAAAAAAAAGCTACATAGTTAAACTGAGGCCAGTCTGGGTCACTGAATGAAGTCCTTTCTCAAAACCAACCAACCAACCAACCACAAAACAAACCACAAAACAACCCAGAACCATTTTATGGGCTAGGAAAATAGCTCAGTGCTATTTTTCTAGCATCTGTGAAAACCTGGGTCCAATTCTCAGTATTGCACATTAAAAAAATATTCTTTAGGGGGTTGGAGAGATGTCTTAGTGGTCAAGAGCACTGGCGGCTATTGCAGAGGACCCAGGTTCTATTCCCAGCACCCACAAGGAGACTAGCAACCATCCAACCATCCATAGCTCCAGTTGCAGGGGCTCTATTGCTCTCTTCTGGCCTCTGTGGGCATTGCAAGCATGGGTGCACTTAAATATATATAGGCAAAACATTTATACACATAAATAAATAGATAAATAAATAAATATATAAATAAGGGAAAAAATAGCATCATTTAGAGAGAATACAAAGAGCATGGCTGGCCAAGTACTTGCTAAGGAAATGGGGTTTGTGACTGTGGGTAGACTCCACCTTTTCAGAAGTCTGGACTTGAGATGGGATTATCTATGTAATATCTACGGAGGACTCTCTTTTTTTTATGCCTTAGGCCCTCATTAATTGTATGAGAGGCCAATGAAATTTGTTAGGAGTTTATAGCAGCAGAAATAGTGTCATCCAGTGAAAGGAACAAAGATGAGATGGAAGGAAGGAAGAAATGAAGGAAGGGAGGGACAGAGGGAAGAAGGGAGGAAAAAGGAGGGAGAGAGATTCTGAACACAGAATCAGGGATGCAGAGGCCAGAGAAGGTCCAGGCCCAGAGGATGAGGTCACTGCAGTAGGCCCAGAGAGCAGAGCAGCTGGGCACTGGGATTTCTTCTCAAGCCTTGAAACCTAGAAGTTTCTGTGCTGGGTTTGGGGCTTGCTTGGGACCCATGAGCTCCCTGTCTTCCCAATTTGTCCCTTTGGGAATAAAATGTTTCTTCCATGCCTGTTCTTCACTCCTGATGGCCAGTAACTTATTTACTAGGTTCAGAGCCAAGCAGGTTCCAATAGCTAGTTGGGTGAGGATGGAGAACACAAATCCTGGGGGTGGGGTGGAGGAGGAGGGGCTGGCAGCCGACAGGGTGTCACAAAAGGCAGTATAAGATTCAGGCACAGAGCCGGGCGTGGTGGCGCACACCTTTAATCCTAGCACTTGGGAGGCAGAGGCAGGTGAATCTTTGTGAGTTCAAGGCCAGCCTGGTCTACAGAGTGAGTTCCAGGACAGCTGGGGCTACAGGGAGACCCTGTCTCGAAAAGACCGGAAAAAAAAAAAAAGATTCAGGCACAGAAAGGGACAGGGAAGGGACAGGAGGCTTACCTGCTGTCACTGAGCTTTCTGGGCCTGTGGGTACAGAGAGTTGTTTCTGTTAGTAAGGAGGCGTCTGGGAGCCTGCAGCAGGACATCCAGGTTCAGGGGCTTAGAGCTTTCTCACATTACCCTCAGCATGCTCCCTGTCCAGGTATAAATGATGTCTTGATGTAAAACTGCTTGGTCCAGAAAAGGGTGAAGTGGAATTGTAAGAGTACTTAGGTGACTCGCACCAGTGATAAGATGTAGACTCCCTGTCTCAAAGGGCAGCAGAAAGTTGGAGAGGATCATCATTCAGGGAGAGGATCAACTCTAATGACTTATACACAGTGCTGGATCGCAATTAGGGATTGTTGGTTGGTAGGCAGGAGGCTGCATTTACACCAGGAGACAGGCTGAAGGCAGTGAAAGGAACCCTGCTAGGGACGGGATGGAAAACCCCACCACCACACTCCATACTGGACATAGGCATCAGGCCCAGCACACCACACTGGGCACCTCTGCAGTGAGGCAAGGGGAAATCCCACACTCACCAGTGAAGAACTGCTGGATTCGAGGAAAGCCGACACCTGGACCACCCAGGAGGACAGTAACTAGGATCCAGGTGAGACCCATGGTGATGATCAGGAACACAATGCGCAGGGGGCCTAGAAGCAGGACAGATATAGGGCAGGCTTACTTAGGAATCCAATGGATGAACTCTGCAACAACCCTTGCTTCTCATGACTAGGCATCCCCTTCTAGTTGGGAACAAATGATGGGAAGGCTGGAAGGTAGGAACCCCTTGCTACCTGAGACCCAGGAGGAAGACTTGAACTCCCCCCTGGGAGGGAAGCAAGTGAGTTCAAACCTGAGGCCACTTTATTTGTTTCTCCCCAGCAGGTTTGGAGGGGCCTCCCAAAGCTCATGCTCTGGAGGGCTTCCTGACTCAACTTCTTGCTTCTGAAACTGCCAGTATATTTACCGCCCACTTATCTGCCTCTTCTTTCCTCCTCTTCTGATGGAGGCTCTGTACTCTTTTTGAAAATGGGCCTCAAAAAAAAAAAAAAAAAAATACCAGAACACAGCAAGAAAAGCAGCCCTCTACCGCTGCTAGAATTGATTACGTTCTCCCCTTCATCAGATTGTTGTGCTAAGCATTCCATCTTTCCAGTCACCTCCTCTTTGTATTGTCAACACGGTTCCAGCTTAAAAAGCTGAAAACAATATTCCTGCCAAGGACACAAACTCCTCCTGTCCCCTCACCTTCCCATTCCCCTCAAAGTCTGTTAAAACTTGTGGATTCTCTGGCCAGTACCTCTATAGCAGAGCACTTCCGTAGATGCGTGAGACACTGGGTTCCACCCAAAGAACACTCCAATAATGGTAACAGAAAGGCACCTGCACTTGTGTGTTTCAGGAGCTCACCTCCACGCGTCTCCAAAATGCTTTGCAGGCCTTAGAATCTGACCACATAAGCCGTCACTGAAACCATCCCAAGTTTCCTGGTGTTACCAGTCGCAATCCTGTTGTGCTTCAGCCGTGGCTCATAATCGAGTCTACACCATCTTTTTTTTTTTTTTTTTTTTGCGTCTTTTTGAGACAGGGTCTCCCTGTAGCCCCAGCTGTCCTGGAACTCACTCTGTAGACTAGGCTGGCCTTGAACTCACAAAGATCTGCCTGCCTCTGCCTCCCAAGTGCTAGGATTAAAGGCGTGCGCCACCACGCCCAGCCGAGGAGTCTACACTAATCTTTAACCTTTAGCCTGCTGTCAGTGACTTCTCGGTGGGCTGCCAGTGCCCTCCTAATGTAAACACTTCACCATTGGATTCTAGTACATGACACTCTGTAGATCCTCCTCCCTCTACTTCATTACATTGTCTTTCATTACTCTCTTCTCAGATGTTGGACTTTTCCAGGCTGCTTTCTCCTCTCTGCATACTTTTTTTTTGAGACAGGGTCTCCCTGTACCTCCAGTTGGCCTGGAACTCACTCTGTAGACCAGGCTGGCCTTGAACTCACAGAGATCCGTTTGCCCCTGCCTCCCAAGTGTTAGGATTAAAAGCACCACGCTCGGCTTAAAGATGGTTCCTAGCTGCCTTGTGGGTCCTGGAAATCAAACCCAGGTCCTCTGCAAGAGCAGTCAGTGCTCTTAACAGCTGAGCCATCTCTCCAGCCCCTCTGCATACTTCTTTCTGGGAGGTTTCATCTGCTCCAGACAGGTCTCAAGTTAAGCACCATGTAGCAATGATACTCTTATTTTCTGGCTCCAGCCCTGATCAGTCTTGAACTTATTTCCTCCCAGCAAGTTCCTTTCTGTCCAGCTCGGCTTGGATATGCCCATGAAGTGGCTACCTTATCAGTTCTCAATTTTCATTCCTCACCTCACCCCAATCCATCCCTCCACAAAGCATTTTAATTACGAGAAGGCATCTTCATCTTAGATGACCAGCTAACAGCAGAGCTGTCACTGGGATCATATCCAATCCCACGGACACTGTTGTCAGTTCTCCTCTAAGGCCATGCTTCTCTATCTCTACTCACCGCCCCCTCCACTCAGCCATGTAGGGTCTCTGGAGTCTCTGTCTCAGAAGTCATTTTGCAAAATCACCTGCCATGTATGAGTTGGTAATAATCGAGTATACACTAATCTTTAACCTACAGTTAGGGAAGCTAGTCTTCTGAGGTTAAAGAATTTGCTCAAGGTCATAGAGTGCTTGGTCACAGTCCTCCATAAAAAACAGGGGGCGTGGTAGAATGTAAGGGCTGCGATTGGGGTGAATGGTGAAACTACAGCAATGTAGTCTGGACACTCATTTGATCAACTTGATTGAACAAACAACCTGTCACCCCCCACTGGATGGTGGGGCTGTAGGTGTTTGGGCACAACAGCCTGCAGATAGGTTTTGCATGAAGGATGCTTGTACTCATGGATTATCACTTATAGCTAAAAATGAAAAAAAAAAAAAAAAAAAAAACTGAGAGAAAGATGCAGGACAGTTATGGCAGAATGCATGATCTGGGACGGGGTGGGGTGGGGGGGAGGGAAAGGGAAATAAGCCTGAACTGAATTGAAAAATGTATGAAATGCACAAAGCATCAATAAACCTAATTTAAAAAAAAAAAAAAAAAAAAAACAAAAACAAAAACAAACGCAAACCCAGTGAATACCCTGGTCCCTCCTGACACAGACCTTAGGACACTTGGGACTCTGTCACGTTCCCTGTAGAAGCCACCCACCTGCCAACCTCATGTCCACTTCTCCCGCTGGGTTGGAACCTCCGGCAGGTGCACTGTTTGGGGACCGTGCGCTGTGGGGGAACAAAGTAGGAGAGTAGGTTTGGGTGGGGAGCAGGGACAAGGCTGTGTGGGGCGCCTGTTGGGTAGTGGACGCGATCAGTGTTACGACTTGTTCCTCCAAATACCGGAGCAGGCCAGGTTCCTCGGGAGCTCAGGGAGAAGCCTTGCTTAGCCAGGAGTGCCGTGGAAACCGTGGCGGCTGAATCTGGTTAAGAGAAACCTCCAGGACAGGAACGAAGAAGTGAATCTCTGGGACCCGGGATCTTTCTGTGCGATGTCCACGATCCTCCCGAGGCTGAAGACTGAGACCCTGCCGGCCAAGGGCGTTGCCAGACGCAGTGAGACGCAGGCTGGATCAGAGATGTCCCATGTGGTCAGCAGGCAAGGTGAGGCATAGGCATGACAATGGCGGCCTGGGGAGGGGCCACAGTCCGCCGGCGTTCCGCCGCGGCAGGCCCTATAGGCGTGGCCCTACGTAAGACCCACCTCCAGACACGCCTCCTCCTCTCTGCTCCCTTGGCCAAACCTCTGCTGCTTACTGAAGGTAAGCCTTCGAGCCCCTGCCTCGAAATTGCCCAGCCTTCAAACGTTTTGTTTTTGTTTTGGGACAGGATCTGTAACTCATGCTGTCCTGAAACTCTATGCAGCCAAGGCTGTCCTCGAATTTGGAGCGATTCTCCTGCTTTAGGCTCTCAAGTGCGGCCACCATAGCTGGCTCTCCCAACCCCCTCAGGCCCTCTTTTGGGGGAAATCCTCTATTCCTACATTTGGTGAACTGAAGTTCTGTTTGTGCCTTGAGGAGCTCTGACGGCCAGAAAGAGGATGCATTTGTGAACATACTTAGGCATTGGCCTAAAGGTGACATAAATATCCTCTAGAAACACGGAAAGTCCAGGAGCACACGTGGGAGAAACAAAAGGCTGAGTTCAGGAGGCTGCGCGAGCCATCCGAAGCTTTCTTTGCATGCTGTATTTTCTTCTGTTTCAGTGAGGGGATGCCTGAAACATTGTTTCCACACACTGAAACCCTTTCTCACACTCCTCCTGCCTGCACTTAATGCCCTCAAGTGCACCCTGACCACCCTCAGCCCTGGGGTAGCTGGACGAGATAGAACCTGAGCAACATGCCAGTTTTTTGACCCAATGAGCCCACTTATAAGAACACCCCAAACCAGGTGTGGTGGCATACACCTTTAATACCAGAGGCAGTGGTTATCAGATCCCTGGGAGTTCTAGGCCAGCCTGGTCTACATAGGGAGTTCCAAGCTAGCCGAGGCTACAGGGAAATCCTGTCTCAGCCCCTCCAACAAAAAAACAAACCAAAACAACTCTCCCTCCAAAAAGCTCCATCTCCAAAGTGCTCACCTTTAATCTTAGTACTTGGGAGACAGAGGCAGGCAGATCCCTGTGAATTCAAGGCCAGCCTGATCTACATAGCAAGTTCCAGGCCAACCGGGGCTACATAGTGAGACTATCTCAAAACAAACAAACAAACAAACAAACAAACAGCAACAACAACAAAAACCCAAAGACCCCCTGCCCCAACAATAACAACAAACTATGGCACTTAGGAAATACTCCAAAATAAATTATGGAGAGAGAGATTAAAGAAGCAGGCATGACACAGCTTTGGTTAAAATTCAACATTTTCGGGGGCTGAAGAGATGGCTCAGTGCCGACTGCTTTTGCAGAGGACCTGGGTTCAATTCCCAGCACCTACATGGCAGTTAAGAACCGTCTTTAAGCAGGGCATGGTGGCACATGCCTTTAATCCCACCATTCGAGAGGCAGAGGCAGGCGGATCTCTGTGAGTTCAAGGCCAGCCTCATCTACATATCAAGCTCCAGGCCAGCTGGGGCTACAGAGAGACCAAGGCTCAAAAAGACAAAAAAAAAAAAAAACCCAACAACCCCAAAACCAACATTTTCAAGATTGGCTTGGTGTTGCTAATCTATAATCATATCACTTGGGAGGCCCAGACAAAGAGATCAGGAATTCAAGGTCATTCTCAGCCACATAGCAACATACCAAATTCAAGGTCAGCCTGAGGTACAACAAGATACCCTGGACTTGGGAGGCAGAGGCAGGAGGATCTCTGAGTTCCAGGCCAGCCTAGTGTATATAGCAAGTTTCATGCCAGCTGGGGCAACAAGGAGACCCTGTCTCAAACTCCCCCAAATAAATAAAATTATAGCAATTTGACTTCATTATCTTTTAAAAGTATTTTATTAATTATTATTATTTTTGGTATTTTTAAAATTTTTATTTATTTTGTATGTGTATGAATGTACTGTCTACATGCAGGTCTGTGCACCCATGTCGTGCAATGCCGCAGAGGTCAGAAGAGGGTGTCAGATTCCCCTGGAACTGGAGTTCACCTGGAATTGGAGTTACAGATGGTTCTTAGCCACCATGTGGGTGCTGGGGACCGAACCCGGGTCCCCTGCAAGAGCAGTCAGTGCTCTTAACCGCTAGGCTATCTCTCCAGCCCCTATTTTTGGTATTTTTGAGACAGGGTCTCCCAGCTGGCCTGAAGTTTGCTCTGTAGACCAGGCTGGCCTTGAATTCACAGAGATCCACCTGCCTCTGCCTCCCAAGTGCTAGGATTAAAGGAATGTGCCACCATTCCAGGCAAGTATTTTACTTTTATTTTATGTGTATGAGTGTATTCCCTGCATGGATGTAAATCCACTTGTGTCTTGCAACACCCACAGAGGTCAGAAAAAGGTGGTAGATCGCTTGTAACTGGAGTTATGGATGGTTGTTAGCTTCCACATGGGTGCTGAGATTTGAACCTAGATCTTATGCAAGAGGCTCTGGTGCTCTTAACCTCTGAGTCATCTGTGCAGGCCAATGATTTCATGATCGTTTAAATTTAGTTGGGCTAGCAAGATGGCTTAATGATTAAAGTGTTTGCCACCATGCTTGACAACCTGAGTTCAGTCCCAGAACACACAGGGTGGAATAAGAGAACCAATTCTTGCAGACTGTCTTCTGATCTCTGGATGGGTTCTGTAGCACCTGCCCTGCACATGGACTCTGTTGTACCTGCATGTGCCCACATATAACTAACACACACATATATACTTTTTTTTTGAGACAGGGTCTCCCTGTAGCCCCAGCTGGCCTGGAGCTCCCTCTGTAGAGCATACTGGCCTTGAAATCACAGAGATTTGCCTGCCTCTGCCTCCAGAGTGCTGGGATTAAAGGAGTGCACCACCACCACCACCACCACCACCACCACCACCACCATGCCTGGCTTAAAGATGATTCTTAGCCACCACGTGGGTGCTGGGAATCAAACCCTGGTCTTCTGCGATAGCAGTCAGTGCTCTTAACCGCTGAGTCATCTCTCCAGCCCCATATACCCTTTTTTAAATTGGTGTGGTAGGTGTATGTATCTATGTGATACAGTGACATAAAGGAGGAGAAGGGTGAAGTCTGCTTCCTGCCCATGGTGAAGAGTCATGGCTGAGAGATTGATTCTTTTTCATTTAACTTTATAACTTAAATACCTGCATGACATCGTAAGTTTTTCATAAACATTACTGTAGCCTTCATTTTATGACTAATGTTTGGGGGGTATTTATAGGCAGTGTTCCTTCCTTTGGGCAAAATCCTATGATCTAAAACCAGAGTGATGGGCTGGAGAGATAGCTCAGCAGTTAAGAGTGCCGACTGCTCTTGCAGAGGACCTGGCAGAGGACCCAGGTTCGATTCCCAGCACTCACGTGGTGTCTAAGAACTGTCTTTAAGCCAGGCGTGGTGGTGCATGCCTAAATAAAAACAAAACAAAACAAAACCCCCACTCTTTAAAAAAAGTTAAAAAAAAATCAGAGTGAAGGATGAGCAATATGGCTGGGCAAGTAAAAGCGCTTGACGATCAAACCTGGTGACTTGAGTTTGTGTTAGATTATAAAAAAGGATGAACCCCAAATAAAAAGCCACATGAGGGGCTGGAGAGTTGGCTCAGTGGTTAAGAGCACCGACTGCTCTACCAGAGGACCTGGGTTCGATTCCCAGCACCCACATGGCAGCTAAGAATCATCTTTAAGCCAGGCGTTGTGGCGCACGCCTTTGATCCTAGCACTCTGGAGGCAGAGGCAGGCGGATCTCTGTGAGTTCCAGGCCAGCTGGGGCTATAGGGAGACCCTGTCTCAAAAAAAAATAAAAAGCCACATGAGATTTAAGTCACGCCAGGAACATGTTTTACTTCCATGTGGGACTGCCAGCGGGGGCCGCCTGCAAACACGTGGTGGAATCGGACAGCATGGCAGGGAGCAAGGGCAGGGGCAGGGGCAGGGGCAGAGGCAGAGAGAGAGGCAGAGGAGCAGACAGAGGGATGGTGCCTGGGGTCCACCCATTTATACCCATGGGGAGAGACCTCAGGTACAGGGGAAGGGGTCAGAAGATTGACAACTTCTGGAGGAAGTGGACACCTGTGTCCCTTGGGATTCCGGAAAGCCCAGACCTAACAGTTTGATTCCCTGAATCTACATGGTGGAAAGAGAGAACCAAGTCCTTAAAGTTGTCATGTGACCTCTATATGTATATCATAACAGTTGCACCCACACACATGCACACAAACATGCTCAGTCAATCAATCCTCTTCAGTTCCTTTTCTTGTGTGTGTGTGTGTGTGTGTGTGTGTGTGTGTGTGTGGTGTTTTTGAGACAAGGTCTCCCTGTAGTTACAGGTTGGCCTGGAACTCACAGAGATCTGCCTGTCTCTCCTCCCAAGTGCTGGGATTAATAGGCTGTGCTACCAGTCCAGTTTCTTTGTTGTTTTTTTAAGAGTGAGCCTGGAATGGCCATCTTGTTCCTGCTCCTGACAGTTGTCTCTGGTCCAGGTCACTAAGATGCAAAGCCCGCAGCCTGGACTGGGAGGATTGTGCTGTCCCAGTCCCCAGCGGTGCTTGGTGCTGTGGCCACAGTGGTCCGGTGCCTGAGGAACACTGCCATCCTGGGGCCAGGGGTACAACAGGCCACAAGGGCCTTTCACACAGGGCCTCTACTGCCTCTTCCTGAATATGGAGGAAAAGTTCATCTTGGGCTGATCCCCGAGGAATTCTTCCAGGTCCTTTGATCTAAAACTGGTGTGACAGGACCCTCCATGCTTGGAACTGGGCTTAACTTGTATTGTCTGTCCAAAGAAATGCATGTGATCACTGCAGAGGCTTTCTTTACCATAGCAATAGTAATGATCTATATCATTAAAAAATATGGTACTGGGTCTGGAGAGATGGCTCAGTGGTTAAGAGCATTGGCTCCTCTTGCAGAGGACCAGAGTTCAATTCTCAGCACCCACATGGAGGCTAACAACTGTCCGTAATTCTAGTTCCAGATGATCCAGTGCCTTCTTCCGACCTCTGCCAGCACTGCACTTACATACATGCAGGCAATACAGTCATATACACAAATTTAAAAATAATAAATAAAAAATATTTTTAATTTTTTAACATTTTTTAAATTTATTTTCGTATATGTATGAATGTACTATCTGCAATGCCGTGGAGGTCAGAAGAGGGTGTTAGATTCCCCTGGAACTGGAGTTACAGATGGTTCTCAGCCTCCATGTGGGTGCTGGGGATCGAACCTGGGTCTTCTGCAAGAGCAGTTGGCGCTCTTAACCGCTAGGCCATCTCTCCAGCCCCAAATAAAATACATTTTAAAATTAAAAAAATATGGTGCTTCTATTGGAGAATTTATTGATAAGCTCAATGAGCAAATAATTTCTCAGCTAGAAGAGGTAAAGCAGGTGACAATCAAGCAAATCCTGGAAATGACTGATGTGGAGAAGGCACGTCAGGCACGGTTCAGAAGCACTACTACTTTTTTGACATTCAGAGGAATACATTGCCATGGCCTTGGATGTCACTTAGTGGGAGAGGTGACAGAGAGTTTACAAGGAGGTAAAGAATTGCCTGGACTATCAGATTTCCATGCAGGATGTGATTCATGGAAAGGAGCAAGAGCACAGGCTAAACTGGGTGGAGAAGCACGTGGTGCAGAGCTTGTCTGCACAGCAGGAAAAGGAGACAATTGCCAAGTGGGTTGCAGATCCAAAGCTGCTCCCCCAAAAAGCTCAAGCACAGCCCATGATGTGGTATAAATGTATCTATGTCAATTGAGACAGCTGGAAACAGTTAACTAATGGAAATTTGTCTGTATGACAAAGTTTTCCTGTATTGCTGTCTCTTGGAATTAGTGAACCTTTCCTAAGAAATGTTCATGGTTCATTTAGTGAATTAAATCTATTGGCCAGTGAGATATTTCTGATCCTTACTCTGTATTTGCATGGGGTTCTACACCAGCTGAGTGCCAGATTTGGATCGACTGAAGGTGGGAGCTGGAGAGCATTTGTTGTGTTTTATTTTCTTTGTCTTATACTGGTAGAGGAGGCACTGCCAAGTTACTGTGCTGGTTTTACAGACACATTTGTAGATGTGGATGCCAGGAGCAGAGTTGTGTGTGCCTGGGGTGCAATCTGAAGGGTGAGGCCAGGTGTGAAGTTCTCATCCAGCTCAGTAATTTGCAGGTGCGGACTAGAAGGCTGAGCACTGTGCCCATGGTGTGAGACACAGGAAAGGTCTGTCCAGGCCCTCTCTATCCCAATTTGCATGAAGCCAGGAGAGATGAGGCACCAACCAGTCTCCAAAGACATGAGGCATGCTGTTGGCACTGAAGAAAGGAGGGTAGAAAACCTGTTCCATTCCAGTAGGCAAGGGTTGGGGAGGTGGGTGGAGCACGTGACTACCCTGTAGGGCTGGCTAGGGCCCACCTGGTTCCAAGGGCAAAGGGATGAGTTTGGACCTTCTGCTGGCTCAGCCCAATGCTCATGAGACATCCTAAAGGTCAGTGAGGACTAGTTCAGGGAACCCACAGGGCCATGGTATCCGTGGCTTCAGAGTGACCCACACAGTCCTCCAGAAAGATGTCCTGAGGATTCCACACTCGATGTGGTATCTTGCCATTGTCTTAAAATTACTAATGATTGTCAAGTGTGGTGGCACATGGCTTTAATCGCAGCACTTGGGAGGCAGAGGCAGGCAGATCTCTGTGAGTTCAAGTCCAACCTGGTCTACAGGGCGAGTTCCAGGTCAGCTGAGACTAAAGGGAGACCCTGTCTCAAAAAGACAAAAAAATTACTAATGATTATGTTTGTGACTTTGTGTTAGGTATGTGAAATTGGATGGGACAAATCAGCAGCATGCAATGAGCAAAGGTGGTGTGGACTCTGGACCTAGCCTTTGTTTTAGACTCCTTTCACATGCAGGTGGCAGGTGACAGAACCTTATAAGTACAGAATTCCTGTGATCCAGGTTATGTAGGTTGCCTCTGCAGTTCAGTGAGTGGGCACTGATAGTCCCCCAGAGGACACAGTTTCATTTTTTGAGGGGGCAGAAATCTAGCATTTTCCTTTGTAAACAACTTTGATTAAATACATAACTAATGTCACTAAGCTTACCCTTTTAAAGTGTAGAATTCCTGGTATTTAGGCTATTCACATGTTGTGCAACCATGTACCTCCAAAATATTTTCATCATCCAAAAAAGAAAGTATATATCCAGTAAGTCATCAGTATCTTTATCACTCTCCAGTCCTGGCAAGTACTGATTTGCTTTCTGTGTCTATGACAATAAGGAAATAAAAACATCATTCCAAGTAGAGAGGGAGTGTGCAGCCAAGGGGGAAAAAAACCCTTTGTTTTTCTTTGGTGTTTTGGGACAGAGTCTAATATAGGTCAGGGTAACCTTGAATTTGCTATATAGCTGAGGAGGATGACCTTGAACTCCAAATCCTCCTGCCTCCACTTCCAAAGTATGGGGATTACAGGCTTGTGCCACTATCATGCCCCTGCTTGAAAAAAAATATTTGAACAACAGAAAGGACTGCATCAAAGAACTGACTGAAACAGTGAACTTCTGCTCAAAACAGTCAACTTCCCCATGGAGAATATTGAGAAAAACTGAGAAAGAGATGAAAAGCATGTTTGGCAGAATGCATGAGCTCTGGTGGGGTGGGGAAATGGAGGGGATGCAGGTCTAGATTTGATAATATATATATAAATAAATTAAAAAAATTGGGGAACTGAAGAGATGGCTCAGTGGATGAGTGCTGGGCAGTCTTCTAGACAACCTGGGTTTGGTTCCCAGCACCTACATGGTGGCTAATATATAT
>VZQC01011341.1:1797760-1820721 GCA_009823505.1 Rhizomys pruinosus | reverse complement strand
TATACTTTCTTTTATTACATTTTTAACAATAAGTAATAAGTTATGAGTACAAGCATCCTTCATGTAAAGCCAATTTTCAAGCAGTTGTGCCCACACCCACTCAGCTCAAGGCTCCCACCAACCATCCAGCTGGGGGGGGGGCTTGTATGTACAATCAAGTTGATCAAATAAGTGTCCAGTCTATATTGCTGTAATTTCACCATTCACCCCAATTACAGCCCTTACATTCTATCATGCCCCCTCTTCCGCAGATTGTTCCCTAGGCTTAGAAAAGGGGCACAGGTGGACGAGAAGCAAAACAGTATGCTTTCTCTGGAGATGTTGTTTTGAACTCTGGTCAGTTCTGGCTGTTTCCTTTCATGGGCTGACAGTCTGTCCAGGAATAACCTTTCGATCCTACTAATGAAGCACAAGCAATTAGATATATAGGTATATAAATATAAGACAGGGTCTCCCCATAGCCCCAGCTGGCCTGGAACTCCCTATGTAGAGCAGGATGGACTTGATCTCACAGAGATCCAGCTGCCTCTGCCTCCCAAGTGCTGGGATTAAAGGTGTGTGCAAACATGCCTGGCTGGTTTTTTAGTTTTTAAAAGGATCATTTCTAACCAGGTCTGGTGGTAGAGCCCTATCATCCTAGTTACTTGGAGGCTGAGGCAGGAGGGTCACAAGGTCAATGCCAGTCTGGGAAACTTATTGAGACTGCTTAAAAATCAAAAGTCAAAAAGGGGCTGAAGGGAGTTGGAGAGATGGCTCAGTGGTTAAGAAACAGTTGCTATTCTTCCAGGAGACCTGGGTTTAGTTTCCAGTATCCACATGGTGGATAACAACAACCATCTATAACTCCACTTCCAAGGATCAGATGACAACCATCTCTAACTCCACTTCCGGGGATCAGATGTCTTCCAGCTTCTTCTGGCTTCAAATGCATGTCCACTTCAGACATGGAGGCAAAACGCTCACACACAAAGCCAGGGATTTTGTTTGTTTGTTTTGTTTAGCTTTGTCTTTTCAAGGGTCCCCCTGTATCCTCAGCTGTCCTGGAACTAGCTATGTAGACCAGGCTGGCCTTGAATTCACAGAGATCTGCCTGCCTCTGCCTCGTGAATGCTGGGAGTGTGCCGCCATACCTGGCTGGGATTTTTTTTTTACAACTTTATTTTATTGATTAGTGTGTACATGTGTGCATATGTGTGCATGCATGTGTGTGTATGCTTATATCCCTATGTCACGGCACAGGTGTAGAAGTGAAAGGACAACTTTTGGGGAGTCCATTCTCTCCTTCCACCATTGTATGGATTCTGGGTATTGAACTGAGGTCATTGGCCTTGTGCTGTCAGGCTCAAATTGGGACTGGAGATAGCTGGGCAGTAAAGAGGTTTGGCTGCTCCTGCACAAGACCTTGATTCTGTTCCCAGTACCATGGTTGCTCACAAGCATTTGTAAGTCCAGTTACAGGGAATATGATGCCCTTTTCTGGCCTCTAGGAGCATTACATGACACTGATGCACTTAACAATTCAGGCAAACAAGCATATACATAAATTTAAGCAAGCAAGCAAACAAAAGCAGATTTTTTTTTGTCTTTTTGAGAGATGGTCTCCCTGTAGCCCCAGCTGGCCTGGAACTCGCTCTGTAGACCAGGTTGGACTTGCACTCACAGAGATCTACTTGCCTCTGCCTCCTGAGTGCTGGGATTAGAGGCGTTTGCCACTATGCCTGGCCCAGATTTTTTTTTTAAATTGGAAATTGCCTTCAGCTGATGAGCCATGTTGCTGGCTCTCAGTCAGGCACCTTTACTTTGCATGAGATTCTGAAAAAAAATTTTTTTGAGATAGGATCTCCCTGTAGCCCCAGCTGTCCTGGAGCTCACTCCGTAGACCAGGCTGGCCTTGAACTCATAGAAATCCACTTGCCTCTGCCTCCCAAGTGCTAGGATTAAAGGCGTGTGCTACCACACCCGGCTTAAAGACTGTTCTCAGCCGCCAAATGGGTGCTGGGAATCGAACTCGGGTCCTCTGCAAGAGCAGTCGGTGCTCTTAATCGCTGCGCCATCTCTCCAGCCCTGAGATTCTGAAAATTTTATACCCTGGCTGTCACCTAGTCTATCTTGGAGGTTCTTGGGGCCACCCATACTCCCACACCACACACACACAGAATGACTGAAACAGCTACACACAAGGCCTCATACATTTATTTTGAGACAGGGTCTCGTGTAGCTCAAGCCCTCCCTACCAAACAAAACAAAACAAAACAACCAAAACAAATCATCAACAACACACAGATAGGCCTTGTGACACACTTAAGGGAAGGTAGGAGTATCAAGAGTTCAGAGTCATCCTCTACTACATGGAAAGTTCAAGGTCAGCCTAGGGTATATGAATCTTTGCTCAAAAACAACAGCAACAGCAGGCATGCTAGCATACACCATTAATTCCAGCACTCAGGAGGCAGAGGCCAGCTTGGTCTACATAATGAGTTCCAGGCCAGCCAGCGCTAGAAAAGTGAGACCCTGTCTCAAAATAAAATCCCCAAACCAAAACCAAAACCAAAATCAGCAACAAAACAAAACAAATTATACTTGAGAAATGCAGTAAAAAAACCCAGAGTAATTAAAAGCTTTTAATTTCCTTTATTTTGTGTTACTAATTTCTGGGGGCTTTGTGTGTGTGTGTGTGTGTGTGTGTGTGTGTGTGTGTGTGTGTGTGTTTTGAGGCAGGGTCTTCCTGTAGCTGCACCTGGCCCAGAACTCACTATATAGACCAGGCTGGCCTTGAACTCACAGAGATTCGCTTGCCTCTGCCTCTCAAGAGCTGGGATTAAAAGCGTGTGCCACCATGCCCAGCCTTATTTTTATTGCTAATTTCTTTATTGTTCATTGAAGTATCCAGATCTATGCTCAGAGCTAGTGTAGTCAATTACCTTTATGTTAAATTTCAGTTATTATTGTTACTTTTTTGGTCTTTTGAGACATGGTCTCCCTGTCTCAAATCCCCAGCTGTCCTGGAACTTGCTATGTAGACCAGGCTGGCCTTGAACTCACAGAGATCAGCCTGCATCTGTCACTTGTGTTGGGACTAAAGGCATGTGCCACCACACTTATCTAAATTTTCTTTATTTTTAATTTTTAAGACAAAGTCTTATGTTTCACACACAGGGTTCAAACTTTTTGTTTTGGAAGATGACCTTGAACTCCTGACCTTCCTAGTTCTGCCTCCCTAGGGCTAGGATTACCAACATGCCCCACTATGACCAGTTTATGGGGTGTTGGGGATTCAACTAGGGCTTTGTGGATGCTACCCAACCAATTTACTGATTGACTATGCTCTATCTCCAGCAACAAATTTCCATTTTTGGGGGGTGTGGTGGTTTGAATGAGAGTGTCCCCCATAGGCTTTAAGGATTCAGACATTTTTTTTTTTTTTTTTTTTGGTTTGGTCTTTTTGAGACAGGTCGTCCCTGTAGCCCAGCTGTCCTGGAACTCACTCTGTAGACCAGGCTGGCCTTGAACCCACACAAGATACCCTGCCTCTGCCTCCCAAGTGCTAGGATTAAAGGCGTGCGCCACCACACCCGGCCGGATTCAGACATTTTATGAACTAGAACAAAATGGAAAATCTATTCATGGCAAAGTGTGTTGTGTTAAACTTCTATTTCAAAATGCATGTGTGTAACTTAGTCCTGCTTTTTTACCATGAGTCACTGAGAAGTTGCTTTAAATACTGCATTGAAATATATGAGACATTTAACAGAAGGTCTGGTACACTGGGAGTTATTGTTAGTGAACATTATTACCAGTGCTCTAAGGTCAGAGTCCAGGGCAGCGCCACTCCTTTAACAAGAGTCCCAGTGACTTGGTTTGCAAGAAATGTACAGTATCTGTGTGTTCAATGTAGGTAATTCTGCTGAGGGACCAAAACAAATCTCCCCATGGACAGAGAAAGCAAGAAAACAGGATGGTTGAATTGGCTTACCTCAAGCAACATCTTGAACACCATCTGTAACTTTGCAGAAATTACTTAACTTCTTTGACCCTCCGATCCCTAAAAGCATTATAATAATAACAGCTTCTTCTTAGGGTCACATCACACCACAAGTATTCAGTGAATGTTAGCTATTGTAATGTTTGCTGTTGTAGTATGAATATGGGATGTGCTCTACAGGCTTAGGTGATGGGGGCCTAGTCTTTGTCCAGCTGGTGGTGCTATTGAGAGATGATTGAATCACGAGACCTTAAACCTCATCAATTGGTTCATCTACTGATGAGTTCATAGCTAAGGGATTATTGGGGGGCATGTCTTTGAAGGACATGTCCCCACAAACCCTTCTTTCTCTGTTTGGTTTGGTTTGGTTTGGTTTGGTTTGGTTTGGTTTGTGTTTGGTTCATGGCTTCCTCAAATGGGAGCAGATTCCTCTTTCATCTAAAATTCTCCAATTTCTGTCTCAGTGATGAAAGCTGACAAACACAACTGTTGTTTGTTGCTATTGTTACCACACCCAAAGTAGACAAACTTATAGTAATCCTTCTACTTCTTTCCTTAGTTTCTAAGGACTTTTGCCTGCAGCAAAACAAAAGCCCTTTCTTTTCTGTTACAAAATTAAAAGTCTTCAACCACTGTAAAAAAAAAAAAAAAAAAAAAATTTTTTTTTTTGTTTTTATTTTTTATTATTTATTTATTTATTTATTTATTTATTATTTATTTATTTATTTATTCATTCATTCATTTCATTTTTGGTATTTAACCAGGGTCTCCCTGTAGCCCCAGCTGTCCTGGAACTCACTCTGTAGACCAGGCTGGCCTTGAACTCACAAAGATCCGCCCTGGCCTCTGCCTTCCCAAGTGCTAGGTACTAAAGGCGTGCACCACCACGCCCGGCAGGATTAGGACATTTTGTCCCCAGTTGGTGGCACTGTTCTGGGAGATTGTAGAAGGTGTGTGGCCATGCGGGAGGATATGTCAATTGGGGGCGGGCTTTACTGAGTTTAACAAAGCCTTGCAAGGCCGGGAGGTGTGGTGGGCAACGCACTTTAATTCCTAGCACTTGGGAGCGGCAGAGGCAGGTGAATCTTTGTGAGTTCAAGGCCCGCCTGGTCTACAGAGTGAGTTCCAGGACAGCTGGGGCTCTAGGGAGACCCTTGTCTCGAAAAAGACCAAAAAAAAAAAAAAAAAAAAAAAACAAGCCATTGCAGTCTGCCAGTCTCTCTTGACTTCCTGCACTCATGTGAGAATGTGACCCACAGGCTTATATGCTCCAGCAACGGCCACCATGCTTCCCGCCACAATGGACTCTAATCCTGGGGACCGTCAATTGTAAGCTCAAATAAAAACTCTTCCTTTTTATAAGTTCCCTTGGTCATGTGATTTATTGCAGCTAAGCAAACAGAAAATGACTCAATACAGGGGGTCTTTGTTGGACCGGGTCTTTATGTTCCCTGCTGTCCTGGAACTTGCCTATATAGAGGACCAGGCTGGCCTTGAACTCACAGAGGTCTGCCTTACCTCTTGCCTCAGAGTGCTGGATAAGAAGCATTCACCAGCAAGCCTGGGCAATTTCCTTATTTATTTATTTTGTTTATTTTATTTATTTATTTTTTGTCTTTTTGAACAGCGTCTCCCTGTGCCCCAGCCGGCTTGGGAACTCGTATGTAGACCAGGCTGACCTCTGTTTTCCATTTTTTTTTTTAAAGGGTGCACCACCACACCCGGCATTTATTTATTTCTGTATGTGCTATCAATGTACTTGTCTGCATGCAAGTCTGTGCACCCGTGTCGGTGCAATGCCGCGGAGGTCAGAAGAGGAGGGTCGGATTCCCCTGGAACTGGAGAGTTCTCCTGGATTTGAGTTTCAGACGGCTCTCGGCCGCATGTGGGTGCTGGGGATCGAGAACCACTGGGTCCTTCTGTAAGAGCGGTCGGCGCTCTTAACCACTACGGCCATCTCTCACAGCCCCCAAAACTTTCCACTTTTTTAATATTAAAAGTAATATACTACAGGGCTGGAAGATGGCTCATCGGTTAAGAGCACCCCACTGCTCTTGCAGAGGACCCAAGATTCAATTACCCCAGCCCCACATGTGGCTAAGAGCCTTTAACTCCAGTTCCAAGTGGGTAATCCGCAGCCCTATTCTGCTCTGCAGATTGCACAACACAGGATGCACACAGCCACTGACAGACAGTACATTCATAACACATAAAATAAAATAACAATAATTAAATTAAAAAAAAAAGTATATAAGTACGGCCAAGCGTGGTGGTGCATTGCCTTTTATCCTAGCACACTGAGGCAGGCAGAGGCAGGCGGATCTCTGTTGATTCAAGTGCCCGCCTGGTTCTACAAGTGAGCTTCCAGGCCAGTGTGAACTAACGGAGACCCTGACTCAAAAAGACCCACAAAAAAAAAAAAAAAACAAAAAGTAATAAAAAAAAAAAAAAAAAAAAAAAAAAAAAAGTATATACTACGTATCAGCAGGCAAACTCTCTTTTCACTATCCAGTGTTGTTTCGGATAAGATAGGCAGCAAAGATTCATTGTAAAATCAGATGCAGAACGGAACCACACAAATCTGGTTTTGGTGATAAAGGATACCACATACCACCTGCCATTTATTCTAGACTTCTTACCAGTTTATTTTAATACAGAGCCCTAATGAAATTCCCATCTGTCAGCAACATCCTGGCTGGGTCCATTTCTGACCCAGATTGCAATCAGCTCATGTGGAGATCAAAGGAAGGCACTCCTCAGCAATGCCTTCTTCAGAAAAAGCCATCAATAACCCCCTCCCCCCCCAGTAAGGATGACCCTGCACTTTACTCTTAAAGAGGACCCTTATTTTTGTTCAGACATGAAGCGGACCTATCTGTGATTTCCCCAGCTTCTTCTTATCATCTAGCCAAACAGTAAGATTCCATTCGGTACACAATAAGCTTTTGATTTTATTATTGGGTCCTTGATACAGAGAGTTTGGCTCAGTGAAATGGCTTGCCCAGAAAGCCAAGTGACCTGAATTTCATCCTTGGAACCCAGATAAAGTTGGATGGAGAGAACTCACTCCACAAAGTTGTCTTTTTACCTCCACCTGCACACATGCCCCACCCCATCACACACACACACCACAAAGTATTAATAAATACAATTAAAAATTATTATTTTGAGACAGGGTCTCCCTTTAGTCCCAGCTGGCCTGGAGCTCGCTATGTAGACCAAGCTGGCCTTGAACTCACAGAGATCTGCCTGCCTTTGCCTAAGACGGTTTTTAGCTGCCATGTGGATGCTGGGAATCGAACCCGGATCGTCTGCAAGAGCAGTCGGTGCTCTTAACTGCTGAGCCATCTCTCCAACACTAGTAATAAATACAAATTAAAAAAAATTGATAACATGCTGTACTGGATAGCTTTAGTGTCAACTTGACACACCTGGGGTGAGGGAGCCTCAATTGGGGGATTTCCTCCATTGGACTGGCCTGTGGTCACGTCTGTGGAGTATTTTCTTGGTTGTTGAGTGATGTGGGAGGGCCCAGCCCAGTTTGGGTGGTGCCACCCCTGGACAGGTTGTTGTGTATTGTATAAGATAGCGGGCTGGGCATGGGCCAGGGAAGCAAGCCAGTAAGCAGCATTCCTCCATGGCCTGTGCTTCAGCTCCTGCCTCTAGGTTCCTGCCCTGGGCTCCTCCTACCTTGGGCTCCCTCAGTGATGAACCTGGGAGATGTGAGCCGAATAAACCCTTTCCTCCCCAAGTTGGTTTTGGTCTGAATGTTTGGTCACAGCAATTGAAAGCAAACTGGGACACTGACATATAAAATTCATTGGGTTTTTTTTTTTTTTGGGGGGGGGCTTTTTGAGACAGGGACTCCCTATAGTCCAAGTTGGCCTGGAGCTCACTGTGTAGACCAGGCTGGCCTTGAACTCACAGATTCGCCTGCCTTTGCCTCCCAAGTGCTGGGATCAAAGGCATGCGCCACCAAGCTTGGCTATAAAATTCATTCTTGCTGGACATGGTGGTGGTACACCTGTCACCCCAGCACTTAGAAGGCTGAGGCAGGAGGATTAAGACGTTTAAAGACAGGGCTGGGGGGATACAGTGCCTACCTAGCAAGCATGAAGACCTGAGTTTGGACTCCAGCGCTGATGAAAAAGTGTTGGGTGTGGTGGTGTATACTTGCAATTCCAGCACTGGAGAGATGTGGACAGAAGCTGGTTAAGCCTAATTGCTGAGTTCTAGATTCAGTGAAAGACCCTGTCTCAAAGATGGACGGTGTTCCTGAGGGTGACACCGAGGTTGCCTTTACATACATGCATTGATGTGCATATGCACCTTGCACACACAGGAACACACACACACACACACACACACGCACAGAAAATCCAAGGCCAGTTTGGGCTATAGAGTGAGTCTTTCTTAAATTTTTTTGGTGTTTTTGAGACAGAGTCTCCCTGTAGCCCCAGCTGGTGGCCTGGAGGTAGCCCTGTAGACCAGGCTGGCCTTGAACTCACAGAGATCTGCCTGCCTCTGCCTCCCAAGTGCTGGGATTAAAGGCGTGTGCCACCATACCTGGCCTCTCAAAATTCTTTTTAAGTGTACAAAGGGATTATTAGTATTTCCATAAGGTTACACATTGATCAGCAATATCTAGTTCCAAAGTATTTCCACCCCACCCCCCCAAAGAAACCCCTAGCGTAATTATCCATGCCTTCTTCCCCCAGCCTGTTTCTAATCTTATCCTGGACATTTCGTATAAAAGATATCATGCTCTGAGACCCTGTCTCAAAAAGCAAAAAAGAAAAAAGGATCCCAGGTGACAGCTGACAGTCCTTATCTGCCTTTTTGTGTCCCAAAGTTGAGGTGGAAGTTGGATGACTTCACCTACTCCCATTCTCTCCAGTGTAGGGAGCAGGAGGATCTGGGCTTTCACCAAATGCTGTCACTCAGCCCTTTCTTTTCTCTGATTTCTGTGGCTACCTGGAGCTGGGGTGGCTTTTGTCCTCTTCTGAGCTCATATGATGTCCCAATTGTAGGTCTTATTCTTGAAGTGCTGCTGGTCTATTGTGTCCTGGGTCCTCATGTCTGTGTAGGAATCACATCTGAACTACCAGTTGAGTGCCGTTGCTTTCTCTTTTGCTTCTCAACGTCAGGCCCTTGGAGCTAAGGTGAAAGACTACCTCTGCATCAACCTAGTCTGGTCATCCAGAGATTAGGTGGCAGCTGAATGTTGTAACCCAGACTTAATGCCTCTACTCCAATGCAGCCACACACAGCTGAGTAGACTGCCCCACTTAGAACCTTCTGCTTCTGGCCAGTGAAGACATAGAGAGACTCTAGGGCAGTTGAATGTCCTAGCTTGTTGGACTTCATCCTTTGGCACCAGTTGGCAGCAATAACCAAGGTAAAGGGCTGGGGAGATGGCTCAGTGGTGAAGTGAGCTTCCTGCTCTTATTGGGGACCTGAGTTAGGTTCTCAGCACCCACAGTAGGTGGCTCACAACTCCAGCTCCAGGGAATTAATTAGATGCTCTCTTCAGCATTCTGAGGGCACCCAAACATGCACATCTAGACACATGCACATACACCTAAATAAAAAATGCATATTAAAATAAGAACTAAGGGGACTGGAGAGATGGCTTAGTGGTTACAAGCACCAGCTGCTTTTGCAGAGGACCTTTGGTTTGGTTTCCAGCACCCACATGGTGGCTAACAACCATTTGTAACTCCGGTCCCAGGGCATCTGATGCCTTCTTATGGCCTCAGTGGGCATTGCACACACACTTAGGCAAATGATTCATATACAGAAAATATAAATGTGGCAGATGACATCATTTTTATTTTGGTTCCATATGGGCACCCATAGCTGAGATGACCCTTAATACGAGTCCAAAATGCCACGCCAATTAACTGTCTTCACTAGGTCTCTCAGGAGTGTGCCTCATTCAGAGCTGAAGTGATAGACATGTCAATAGCCTTACCGTGGATTACATGCCTTTTCCCCATTGTAGACTCCCAAAGCTGACAGCTGAATGTCCTCCTCCAGGACCCTCATCTCTGTCTCTCATAAACACCCAGAGCAAGGTGACACAGCGAAGTGTCCTCTGTTCCAATGTATGCACCCAGGGCAGGATCAGGTTGGTGCTATGCTCCTTCCTCCTGCTCACTCACAGTCATTCATTCCCTGTTGGGGTCCCTGCTGCTCTTCCGATTCTCCCTGCTGCAGCACTGCTAGGCCAGCTGGTTCCCCATCCAAAAGCTCTGCTATGTCCTTAGCATTCTGTCAAGCTGGGGTGCTCCCCAAGGGTTGCAACAGCGCTCTATTCACAAAGATCCTCTATGAGGTCCAAACCGGCCTCTTTGTCTTTGCTTTTTGTTTCCCCAGAGATTCAACACCTTCCTCAGGCCCATATTTGAGGATATGAAGACCCCAAATCACCCACCAAAGTGGCTGAGGCTTTAAAAAGCTGTTTGCTGGGTGTGGTGGGACACGCCTTTAATCCCAGAACTCAGGAGTCAAAGGCAGGCAGATCTCCGTGAGTTCTAGGCCAGCTGGAGCTAACAGGAGACCCTGTCTCAAAAAGAAAAAAAAAAAAAAAAAGGCTCTTTCCTGGTAGCAGCCATGAGGCTGGCGCCCTCTGGTGGCATCCAGGGAAGGGTGAGGGAACATCTTCAGGAAAGGGGTTGGCAGATTCCACCATCTTGGGGTTCACAAATTTCGTCTCATCGCTGGCCTTTCACAAAACCTTGTCTCCCCGTTGAAGTCACATGGCCACTGTACCAAGAGGCAAGAGAAAGCCCCTTTGTGTTAGGGTCATGGGGTTAAAGAGGAACTGTGTGGCCTCCTGTCTAGCACGACAAGCAGAGAGACATTCATGAGATCCACAGGCGATGACTGTGGAGAGGTATTAATACCTCAGTTGGGCTGTGTGCCTCTCTGCGAGAGGCCACTCATGCTGTGTCTACCTGCTTTCTCATGGGCTACAATAAAAGTGCTAACCTCGTTTGGAAAGCCTCACAGCTCAGCCCACAGCCCTTAGCCCCAGGGAACAAGAGGCATCCTTGCCAGGTGGCACACACATTTGCTCTGCTAGCTGCCAGGTCAAACTTCACTGGCATCACCAGCCCCTTTGTCTCAGCGTTTGGTGTGGTCCCTGCTCCAGAAGACCATAGGCACCAGGAAGATGGGGAACAAAAGCCTGATGTCCAGCCCTGTCCATGGATCCCTGCTGGCCACTCCATAGGACCCTGGCTAGGAGGGTAACCTTTCCTGAAAATGAGAATATTCTAAAGAGACATTTGCATCTTTCTTTTGGTTTATCAGGCTGTAAAACAAGGCACTGAGTAAACTGGAATTTCCTCAGGAATCTCATGCTGGAAGAAAGAAAAGGCCGAGTCCCATGTCAGCCAGAAAAGGACCTTGTGTCCTAGGAAAGAGATTTCACAGTACAACTTGTCAGACCTGCAGGATAAAACTGAAATCCAGAAAATGGACCAATAGGTGGGTCCTCCAACAAGTGGGAGTGTACCTTGACTAAGACTTACCTCTGGCCCTCTACTTTTGTCTTTTTGAGACAGGGTCTCCCTGTAGCTCCAGCTGTCCTGGAACTCACTATGTAGACCAGGCTGGCCTAGAACTTACAAAGATCTGCCTGCCTCTGCCTCCCAAGTGCTAGGATTAAAGGCGTACACCACCATGCCCTGCTGTACTTAAAAATTTAACGTCATGTCAGGACACTGAAGATGGACTTGGTATGTGTGTATGGGGTCACTGGATATAAGTCTTTTGCTTTTTCGTCTTTTTGAGACAGGGTCTCCCTGTAGCCCCAGTTGTCCTGAAATTCACTCTGTAGCCCAGGCTGGCCTTGAACTCAGGATCTGCCTGCCTCTGCTGGGATTAAACGAATGTGCCACCACGCTGGGCCTTTAGTCTTTTTGAGATATTATCTTTCTGTGGCCCCAGCTGGCCTGTAGCTCACTCCATAGACCAGGCTGGTCTTGAACTCACAAACATCCACCTGCCTCTGCCTCCCAACTGCTAGGATTAAAGGTGTGTGCCACCACGCTGGGCCTTTAGTCTTTTTGAGATATTATCTTTCTGTGGCCCCAGCTGGCCTGTAGCTCACTCCATAGACCATGCTAGCCTCTGCCCCCAAAATGCTGGGATTAAAGGCATTCACTACCGCACCTGTTTGTTTTTCATCATTAATATGGATCTTTGAATTGCCTTATGTTTAGGATGGGGGACTGAGCATGGTTTGTTGGGATTCACAGGGACACTGGCTGTGATCTGTACCTATCCCCCATCAAGTGCCTTCCTTCTCTATTTAAGGTGTGGATGAAACCCTCTTCCCACAACCTGGAGGTGCCCCTTCCTCTACTTAAAGCAGGAATCACACACAGGGACGCAATGTGCACACTTCATTACAAGGCGGAGGTGATGCCATATACCATCCTGGGTAGTGGACGGCAACAAATTTGCTCAACATACAAGTCTTTTTGAGACAGTTTCCCTGTAGCCCCAGCTGTCCTGGAACTCACTAGGTAGACCAGGCTGGCCTTGAACTTGGACATCTACCTGCCTCTTCCTCCGATGTAGTGCTGGGATTAAAGGCGTGTGCCACCACACCGGGACTTCTATTATTTTTATGTGTATGAATGTACTGTCTGCATGTAGGTTTGTGCACCCGTGTTGTGCAATGCCGCGGAGGTCAGAAGAGGGTGTCGGATTCCCCTGGAACTGGAGTTCTCCTGGAATTGGAGTTACAGACGGTTCTCAGCCGCCACATGGGTGCTGGGGATCGAACCCAGGTCCTCTGCAAGAGCAGTCAGTGCTCTTAACCGCTAGGCCATCTCTTCAGCCCCACACACCGGGACTTCTAGTTTCTTTTATCCATTTTTTTCTTGAAGGCAGAACCTCACCTCATCCTTTAAATCTGGGGTCCTGTGTGTTATCCTCACCCTAACTTATTTGCCATCCCAGCTTGGGGGGGGGCGGGCAGGGTGAAGTCTTGGTGGCATGCTGAGAGGTCTGAATGGCTCAAACACAAAGCTCTAGAGGACACGGAAGGGGCAAGTCCATGTTAGTTTTGCTCCCACCAGCCTCTTGCTGCAGCCTGGGAGCCTTTCAGTTCTGGAACACTGGGTTTCACACAGTCTAGATGCATGTCTCTAGCTCTCTGCCAAGAACAGACTGTTCCTCTCCTGGCCATTATCTGGGTCAGTAGTTTGCTTCTTCTATAAACTCTGTATCCTTTGATCGTTGTCCCGTCACCTTGATCTATTAGAACCCAGGCCATGAATCAAAAGGTTATGGTAAGCTGGGCGTGGTGGCGCATGCCTTTAATCCTAGCACTTGAGAGGCAGAGGCAGGCAGATCTTTGTGAGTTCAAGGCCAGCCTGGTCTACAGAGTGAGTTCCAGGACAGCTGGGTCTACAGGGAGACCCTGTCTCGAAAAGACAAAAAAAAAAAAAAAAGTTATGGTAGTGTTTCCTGCCACCTTCTCAGGAGTCAGCAGAGGTCAGGCAGAGACTGTAGCAGAGACATGTTCAGGACTGCTATCTTTGTTTCAGGCAAGTCAGTGAGTTTAAATTTCTGATCACAGAAAAGTCTTACAAGGTGACTTTAAGGGCGGGGAAAAAGGGTGGTGCGTCTGGAAGCTGGAGAGAAAGAGTTGTCTCCTCTAGACCCTCCATGCCTTGATTTTGGGTTTCTGGCATCCATCAGAGAGAAAATGAATTTCTACTCTTGGAAGCACCTGGCTCGTTATGCTTTGTTACGGTCACTGCAGGAAGGTCCTGGCATATCATGAAAACTCACAACTCTGGCTCTTCAGCTCCTGCTTGTGCCAGAAGGCTGGGTATCATTTCTCACTATCCCTTCTCCTTTGCTTCTAATATCGAAGTCCCTGAACCCCCCTTCCTAAATATTTCTGGAATCTGTAGACTGGCAGTGTGGGCTAAAATGGTATGGGATGGGGAAGGGACAGAGTTGGGGTGAAGCTAGCTGTTGCTAGCCTGGACAAACAAAAAGTGGTTGAACTGTTTTATGGAAGGTGAAAGGGTGACCTGCGTTTCTATTTCAAGGCAGTCTCAATGACAAATATCCATGGAGTGGCGCCAACTGATGGGAACAAATATAGGGAAGAGGTCAGGCAGACCAGAGATCAGACCCCCAGCTCCAGGCTGTGGAACTGTGGAAGCCTCAGAAGTATGCTGAGGGAGGCAGGAAAGGAGTAGGAACCCAGAGGGCAACATGGGGCACAGGGATGTGACAGATGTCTCTTTCACAGTCCTGGGTGGCAGGGAGGAAATAACAAGGGGAAAGGTATGGCTCTTAAGAGAATTTAATGGTAGGGTGAAGGTGGGGGATGGTAGCTGCTGTTTCTGCCTTTCTTGTGATGGGGAGGCTGCCTGTGGGTGGGGTGAGGGTGGCCATGGAGTACAGAGTTCATTAGGGGACATCTGAGGGTCCAACACATTGCTGGGCAGCATGAACTCTCAGTGATAAGGAATGTCTAGTGGCACCAACGCTTGTGTGGCCATGGGCAGGTCCTGTCACATAGGTGTCCTTAATCACTTCCCTTGACTTCTGAGGAGCTTTCCCAAAGTCACTGGGAAGTGTGGCTCAGTCATTGTCCCATTTGAGGCCCCAAAGACCTCCCCATCATTAGTAACTCCTGTCCTGAGGAGACCTGGGACAGATAGGTTGCTTTACTTCCTTCTGCAGTAGCTAGAGAGAGGGGAGGAAGTGATTCAGGGCCCATGGAGAGATACGCGGCTCAGATAGGGCCTATGATCACCCTGTAAGCATTACAGCAAGGGTCTTGAGTACTTGGTAGTTGAGGAATGTAGCTGGGCTCAGGTGGCAACAAAGGTGGTGGCAGCGGCGGCAGCAGCAGTGGTGGCCGGAGTCCAGGGACAGGAATGTTATGGTTGAGGCCAATGGTCCCAAAGTCCTCCCAATATGAGGTCAATAGTTCTGATATAGGGATGGGTGATGGGAAGGACAGACAGGGTGGCCAAGAGGGGTAGGGATGGATGGGGTATGTTCCCAGTGCTCAGAGCTTATGGGGGTTCACCCACTTATAGGTGCCCTCGTACTGGAAGCCCACTCTCTTCATCAGCTCGTCTGCTTCCGTGGGGCCACGGCTAGAAGCAAGATAGGTAAAGGGGAAATGTGAGGGACCACTGCCCCTGGCAATTCCTGCTGTTTTGCCTTGTTTGGCTTGGTTCCCCCAGCCCCCATCCTTTCCTTACCTGCCATAAACATAGGGGATGGGCTGAGGCTTCTCGCGATCGATCTTGTGCAACAGAGGTGTGAAGATACGCCAGGCCTCCCGGAGTTCGTCACTGAGGGGATACAGTGTGGCTTTGGCACACAGTGAACAGGGAAAAAGGCCACCCCTATTGGCTACTCTTCCACAGGGCAGCTGCTACATTAGGCTGGGGGCTGCTTACCTGCGGACGAAGTGCATCTGGCTTCCGCAGAACACATCCAGAATGAGGCGTTCATAGGCATCAGGAAGCTTCACGTTCTGTAGGGTTGGGATGTCGCTGATATCACTGTGCATAGCTACCCAGGACATCATCCCTCTAGAGCTAGAGCATTGCCCTGTAGCTACCTTGTATCTGTTGCCATAGGTCAGGTCTAGTTCTGACTCCTCAGGGTTGAAGAACATGCCAGGCTTCTTGGTCATCATCTTGGTGTATACAGCCTCATTGGGCTGCACACGGATCACCAGCTCATTGCGTTTGCACTGCTGGTGGAAGATGTCGCCTGCCACATCTCGGAACTGCAGTCTCACCTCAGCCTTCCGCTCATTTAGGGCTTTGCCACAGCGCAGGATGAAGGGTACCCCTGGGGGGCAGGGTTAGTCTCAGGCACTGGGTCTTTGACAGTCTGGCTGTGTGTATGTGGCTGAGAGGTCCTGTGCATGTGTGAATGTATGTATGTGTGAATGTGTACTCGGGCATGAGTACAGCCAGGGTGGTATCCCATATGTGCTAGGCCTCCCTCTCCAGTGACCCCTACTGCTGACCATCATGTATCTGACCCCACTAAGAGGTGTCCTGCTGGCCCCTGGATGTGTCACTTACCATCCCACCGCTCATTCTCTACATAGAGGACAACAGCTGCAAAGGTGGCTGTAGTGGACCCCCGAGGTACTGTGGGGTCATCTAGGTATCCTTTGCTAGCCTCTCCTTCTCCACTGGGATTCCCCACATACTGGCCAAGGATGACATTGTTGGATTCCACCTCTGAGATACACTTCAACACCTTGACCTGGGAGAAAACCACCACAGAGCAGGGCCTTTGGTAACAGTGGGGTGCAGGACAATGGACATAAGCCCAATGCCTTGTCACAGAGGGACCTGCTATGGAGCCAGGCTTCTGGGGACCTGGTGGATATGCTTCCAGGTACCTTCTCATCACGGACATCATCTGAGTCTGTGGAGGCTGGCTTTTCCATGGCTACAAGGCACAGCATCTGCAGGAGGTGGTTCTGCATAACGTCCCTAGTACCAGAAGAGGCAGAAACTCTGGTCAAACACCACTTCCAGGGTGGGAAGATGGGGAGCAGAATGTGCTCACTTGGCCCCCTGTTGGTCAGGTTCTAGAGCCCCCATGGTTCCCAAACAAGGCAAGATAGAAGACCTTGCTTCCTTACCCTCAGTGTCTTCCAGATCCCTTAAATGAAGGAAGTAGATCCTGAAAAATCTTGGGGGCTTGGCTGGATAGGGGTGACACCTGACAGCTCACTTGAATACTGGGCCTCAGGGTGTAAGGATGAGCTGAGGTGGGTTCTCACCTGATAATCCCAAATTCATCAAAGTAGCCCCCACGGCCCTCAGTACCGAAGGGCTCCTTGAAGGTGAGGATCACACAGGCTATGTTGTCTCGGTTCCAGATGGGGCCGAAGATCCTGTTGGCAAATCTGTGGGGGTTGCAGGAGAAAGGTTGGCATGGGAGACGTTGTGGAAGAGTCTCTGAGTGGATCTACCCTTGGGCTTCCCCAGCACAGTGGTTACATCTGAGCCAAGCTGTACTACAGGCGTAGAGAGACTAGTACCCTGGCCTGTATTTGAGAGGAATTTGTCTTGGGGTAATGGGACAGGTAGAGATCCTCGTAGAGCCACCCTTACCCTGGTCCCCTTCCACCCCATCCACTATGCACCTCAGAACCATGAGGTTCTGGACCATTTCCTTGCCCAGGTAGTGGTCGATACGGTAGATCTGGTCCTCACGGAATAGGGAGGAGATGTGGTTGGACAGCTGGTCTGAGCTCTGTAGGTCTCTCCCGAAGGGCTTCTCCACGATGATGCGGTTCCAGCCTCTGTTGAGAGCATCCAGCCATGCTACTCCACAAGCCCTTCCTCAGGAGTAGGCCCACGGCCATGTCACTCTGATCCTCTCCCCAGGGAGCAGGGCTTTGTTTCCCTGTGCATTCTCAGGTGACCCAGGGAAGCTCTGCTGGCTGCCCTTACCTATTAATCTGCACAGATTGGGGCTGGAGAGATGGCCTAGCTGTTAAGAACGCCAACTGCTCTTGCAGAGGACCCGGGTTTGATCCCCAGCACCCACATGGTGGCTGAGAACCGTCTTTAACTCCGGTTCCACGGGAATCTGACGCCCTCTTCTGACCTCCGTGGCACTGCACGACACGGGTGCACAAACGTGCATGCAGACAATACATTTATACACATACAAAAATAAAATAAAAAAAATCTGCACAGACATCTTTTGGGGGGGGTTATTTTTGAGACAGGATCTTCCTTTAGTCCCAGCTGGCCTGGAGCTCGCTATGGAGACCAGGCTAGCCTTGAACTCACAGAGATCCGCCTGCCTCTGCCTCCAAGTGTTGGGATTAATGGTGTGTGCCACCACACTCGGCACTAAAGACTTTTAGCCACCATGTGGGTGCTGGGAATCGAACCCAGGTCCTCTACAAGAGCAGTCAGAGCTCTTAACTGCTGAGCCATCTCTCTAGCCCCCAGAAAACATCTTAGAAGCCTTCCTGCCAACATGCTGAGGCCTCAAATGGTTCATAGGCCTTGCCCATGTTGGTATTAGGGTAGCATGGCTGCCACATTCTTGGGCAACCTTGTTTCCCTCCTGCTCCATGCCAGGTTCCTCAGTGGGTCAGGAGTGGCCCAGAGGCCAGTGGGGAAATAGGGAAATGGGAGATCAAGGACCCAGCTCCCTCACTAGTTTTACTTTAATTGTATTGAGACAGTGTCCACATATCCCAGGCAGGCCTAGAACTTGTTATGTAGCTGAGGATGATCCTAAACTCCTGATTCTTCTGCCTTTACCTCCTATGTTCTGGGGTCACAGGCATGTACCTTCACTCCTGGCTTCCCCCATTGCTTTTATGTTCTTGTCTATTTGCTCAGGTTGGCCTGAACTCCTGGGTTCAAGGGATCTCTTGTCTCGGCCCTTGAGTAGTTGGGACTATAGTCATGGCCTAATGCAACTGATTTCCATGTTTTGATTTATTTATTTTAAAAAATTTTGGAGACAGGGTCTTGTTACGTAGCCTTGGCTAGCTTTGAATTCACTATGTAGCCCAGGCTGGCCTTGAACACATGGTGATCCTCCTGCCTCTGGAGTACCGAGATTATAGGTATGCACCATCACATTCAATTTAAAGCCTTAAAACTATTTGTTTTTATTTTATGTGTATGATTGTTTTGCCTGCATGCAAGCGTACCCCATGTGTGAAATGCCCACTGACACCAGAAGAGGGTGTTACCCTAGAACTGGAGTTACTGACAGTTGCTAGCAGCTATGTGGGTGCTGGGACTTAACCCAGGTCCTCAGGAAATGCAGACAGTGCTCTCAATTGCTGAGCCATCTTTCTAGCTTCTAGCTCTTTTTTGGTCTTTTTGAGATAGGGTTTCCCTGTTGCCCCGGCTGTCCTGGAACTCACTCTGTAGACCAGGTTGGCCTTGAACTCACAAAGAGTTCTGCCTCTGCCTCTGCCTCCCAAGTGCTACGATTAAAGGCGTGCGCCACCACGCCCGGCTCTAGCTCCTTTTTTTAAAAAAATTAAGTTAATGTTATGTGTATGAGTGTATTGCATGTATGTAAGTGCACCTGTGTCATTCAGTGCCTGTGGAGTTCAGAAGAAGGTGTTGCATTCCCCTGAAACTGGAGTTATGGACAGTTGTTTGACGCCATGAGGATGCTGGGAATTGAACCCAGACCCTCTCCAAGAGCAGCCAGTGCTTAAAAAAAAATTTTTTTAGTGTTTTTTGAGACAGGGTCTCCCTGTAGCCCCAGCTGTCCTGGAACTCACTCTGTAGACCAGGCTGGCCTTGAACTCACAGAGATCTACCTGCCTCTGCCTCCCAAGTGCTAGGATTAAAGGTGTGCGCCACCACGCCTGACTTAAAAAATTTTATTATTTCATGTGTATGAGTGCACTGTCTGCATGTAGGTTGGTCCACCTGTGTCATGGAATGCTACAGAGGTCAGAAGAGGGTGTCGGTTTCCCCTGGAACTGGAGTTAAAGACGGTTCTTAGCCACCATGTGGGTGCTGGAAATCGAACCTGGGTCCTCTGCAAGAGCAATTGGTGCTCTTAACTGCTGAGCCATCTCTCTACTTCTGCTCCATTGATTTTTTTTTATTAATTTTATTTATTTCCATATGTGTATGAATGTACTGTCTGCATGCAGGTCTGTGCACCCGTGTCGTGCAACGCCGCGGAGGTCAGAAGAGGGTCTCGGATTCCCCTGGAACTGGAGTTCTCCTGGAATTGGAGTTTCAGACGGTTCTTGGCCGCCATGTGGGCGCTGGGGATCGAACCCGGGTCCTCTGTAAGAGCGGTCGGTGCTCTTAACCGCTAGGCCATCTCTCCAGCCCCATTTTTGGTGTTTTTGAAACAGGGTTTCCCTGTAGCTCTGACTGGCCTGGAACTCACAGAGATCCACCTGCCTCTACCTCCCAAGTGCTAGGATTAAAGGCATGCGCCATCACGATTTTAAAAGATCAGGTCCCTTTCTTTGCTGTTCATAACCAGTGAGGCAGATTTCTGAATTCAAAATCAGAAGCAAGAAAAAAATTGTTTTCAGTCAGCACTGGCCTCTGATGGAGCAATTCTGCCACCTTGTGGGGCTGTGGAAACTGAACAAAAACAAAAGAAGGAGCAAATGGCTATGAATGATTTGTGGACCAACACTACCATCTTGTGGTCATGGCGGGAACTGTTGCAAGGGACTTTGTAGTGTAGTTACAGCCTGGTCCCTTTGAAATTAGTTCCTGTGGAGAACGAATAGGGAGAATTCATATTTTCAGGTTGCCTAGACTGGCTTGATGTGGGGGTTGTTCACAGCAAGGAAAGCTGGAACAGAGATAGGAAGGGAGGGTGAAAGACAGGCCTTACGTGTGGCTCATGCAGGTCTCTTGGATGTTCTTGGTGACAGCTTCATATACCGTGGGGGGCAAAGCCAGGTAGAAGAGGCGGTTGGCCTGCATCCCCTGGTGCAGGGCATTCATGTGACTGTTGAGGTGCTTGTAGGAGGCAGGATCATCGTACTGGCCAGTCACATAGGAGTTACGGGCAAAGAACTCTTCCAGCTTAGGTCTCTCCTCTGGAGTGGCCTGGAAGAGACAGACAGACAAATGTCATATTCCACTTCCCTCAGAGATCACATGTGTTCTGCCCCAGAGGAGTGGAACGTCTCATCTGTCCATACTTCCTCTCAAGTCTCACAGCCAGGGTAAGCCTCCCTGGAGACCTGGGGAAGCCTCACTTAGAACCCAACTGTCCTGGCCCCACACAGTGAGGAAGCTGAGGCAGGTAGCAGGAACGCTAAATGCAGTGTGCTGAATCACTGCTGCATGTACCCTGTACATACTCAGGTCCCTTATGCCATATGGCAGAAACCAGTTTTCAGGAAACTGTGACCTGGAAGAAGTACACTGGAGAAGGATGTCTCTCGAAAATCATGACAGCAAACTAAGTTGCTGAGGAAATGCCAATGGGGGTGTGCTTCCTGAGGGGAAGAGGCACTTGGAGGAATCCTCCCAGCTCCTGGCATGTCCCAGTGTGGCCCCAGAGCACAGCAGGCTAGAGCCAGGAAGGCTGGGTCAGAGTGGAGCTGGGAAACAGATCTGATGCTGGAGGGACCACTTTTTCCTGTCTGTCCCAAGTGGTCAGGGAAGAGGTGATAAGGCACAGCTTTTGGGTGGTTGCAGGGGAGGGCAAAGGTATGAGATATTAGAACTTGAGTGTTTTGGGTGGTTCTGCCTCTCAGCCACTCCAGCAAAAAGGGGGGAGGGAAGTGCTGCTTATGCTGGGAGTAGGGACATGTCTTCTCAAGGGGTGTCTGGGGATAGTCCTGCTAGGTGGTAGGGGAGAGGACAGAACGCTGCTGCAGGATGCCCCCAAGCCACTCACTTTGAAGAAGGGCTCACTCTGCTTGCGGATGTCATCAACTGTGAGGCGGGAGCGGGCGTAGCCCACAATGAAGGTGTCTTCTGGCAGAAGGCCATCTCGGAACAGCCACCTGCAGGTACAATACAGCTATAGCCAGGGTGGGGAGGGAAGGTCAGTCCAGTCGGAGGAAAGCTCTTGGGAGTAGATGTACCTACCAGATGGTGGGGTAAATCTTCTTCTTGGCCAGGTCACCCTACAGTAGAGGGAACATGTGGTCAGAAAAGGCTGAGATGACCAGGATGACCACTCAGCTAAAATCTACCTACTTTGTCCCTATATATCACTAGAGAAGATCTGAGATTCAAGGCTGCCCCAGTTCTCTCCCAGTGCAGGGACACAGACAAGTCTGCCAGGTTCAAGATGAAAGCCTAGACATTGAGTTCATTAAGAAGTGAAGAGTGATGAAGATAGTATATAGCAAGACTGTGAGATGGGGCTTCAAATGCCACATTAGCAAAAAGGGGATTACAAAGTGATGAGATACTCATTTAATTTAAGAAGTCTGAAAATGACAGCAGGCCAGGCATGGTGGTACACAACTGTAGCCCTAACACATAGGGAGACACTGTCTCAAAACCCCCTTTCCCAAGTCAGAATGTCAAACTAAAAATGATTAGAAGGAAATAATGAAAAATAAAAATACAATGGGAAATTAATGCTGGGGCTGATGCTCAGTGATTCTGGAGCTGGCGCAAGCCTTTGCCTCCTTCCCATCATCACGAAAGCTAGCAAGTGAACAGTATTGAAAACTAACAAAAGAGAGCTGGAGGGTGGGGAGGACTGCTGAGAAATGCTATTTTCTGGACATGACAAGGCCATGGCAATCTGGAACTCACAACAGCTATGGTTACCAGCACAGCACCTGGACAAGATCAAGCCAGTCAAATTATAGCATCAATAGGGTATGTGTGTGTGTGTGTGAACATGAGGCCCCACCCTTAGCTGAGGAACTACTGGCAGTTAAAGGACGGGGGGGGGGACGGGGACGGATGGGAAGACAGGACTGCCATTCTTCAGGGATGTGGCGCCCTGGTAGGTTGGCTCATGTTCCAGCAAATGGCCCCAGGCCCATGCAAGTGACTACTACTAACTGGACTCTGGGTTATTAAAAAAAAGTTGGGAGGGAAAGGGGGGCTCAGGAGGACTTAAGTGCTATATGATCAAGATACATTGTACACATGTATGAAATGCTCAAAGAATATTTTTTTTGGTCTTTTCGAGACATAATCTCCCTGTAGCTCCAGCTGTCCTGGAACTGGCTCTGTAGACCAGGCTGGCTTTGAACTCACAGAGATCCATCTGCCTCTGCCTCCCAAGTGCTGGGATTAAAGGCATGCCCCACCATGCCTGGTTCAAAGAATAGTTTTTATTTATTTTATTTATTTATTTATTTATTTATTTATTTTTGGCGTTTTCGAGACAGGGTCTCCCTGTAGTCCCAGCTGTCCTGGAACTCGCTCTGTAGACCAGGCTGGCCTTGAACTCACAAAGATCCGCCTGCCTCTGCCTCCCAAGTGCTAGGATTAAAGGCGTGCGCCAC
>VZQC01011341.1:1770179-1797566 GCA_009823505.1 Rhizomys pruinosus | reverse complement strand
TAAATGTAAACTCTTTAGTACAATTTACTACAAACAGGAACAATCTCTTTCTTTCCCAGAACTAATATATAATTCTCCCAGAAAGGCAGGAGTTGTGTCACATACCCAAAGACAGGAAATAAACAGATAGAGATTACTAAACCCATCCAAACTGTCTCCTTATGGACTGTAAGCAGCTCATTCTGAGAGGTGAATCTAGCTTCTGAGACAAATTATCTTGTTAAGTCAGAAGTAACACTTGCATGATACAGAGAAACATAACGTACATCTTTCAGTAGCCAGAGGTAACCCACTACCTGTCTATGCCCATTTAATTAATAATCTATAACAGGGAGTCCCGTACAATCCAGAATTGGACTGAAAACTAACAACAACTCTGTATATCTTATCCTTTCACTAAACCATGAAGTGCCATGTGATATATAGATAAAGCTTGGGCAAAAACTGAACATTCTTAAATCAACCTTGACTAGATATACATTTTGATTCTTTTTTTTATTATTAATTTTATTTATTTCTGTATGTGTATGAATGTACTGCCTGCATGCAAGTTTGTGCACCCGTGTCATGCAATGCCGCGGAGGTCAGAAGAGGGTGTCGGATTCCCCTGGAACTGGAGTTCTTCTGGAATTGGAGTTTCAGATGGTTCTCAGCCGCCATGTGGGTGCTGGGGATCGAACCCGGGTCCTCTGCAAGAGCGGTCGGTGCTTTTAACCGCTAGGCCATCTCTCCAGCCCCTATACATTTTGATTCTTAAACTACTTGACTGAACCTTAAAAAATTAAGCTTAAATAGATTGACCCTTAGTTGTGAAGAAATACTAAGAAGCACTCCCATAAAATAAATACTGTGGTTAGACACAATGTCATGCCAAACTAGGGGTTTTGTTTTGGGTTTTTTTTTTGGTTTTTGGTTTTTGTTTTTTGAGACAGGGTCTCCCTTTAGTCCCAGCTGGCCTGGAGCTTCATATATAGACTTAGCTGCTATGTGGTTGGGGGAATTGAACACCTCTGCAAGAGCAGTCGGTGCTCTTAACTACTGAACCATCTTTCCAGCCCTGTGTATTGACTTTTAAAATCTAGCAATCTTCTTAAACTCAATAAATGCAGGTAAGGCATTCCAAGAAAATATGTATTTAATCAAGAAGGAAAAGGCAACTTTAATCCGATCTAGTACACCTATAAAACACCCTGAAAACACCAGATATAATGAGTATACTAGTTACTTTTCTTGTTCCTGTGACAAAATACGTGGGAGAAAGTTAACTTAAGGGTTGAATTTGAGGACAGAGTCTATCATAGCAGGAAAGGCACAGTGGTGGGAGTGTGAAGTAGTTAGAAGCCACAGTCAGGAGGCAGAGAGATGAATACTGATAGATCACTTTCTTCTTTTTTCTTTCTGTTTAGCCAGGGACACCAGGCCACAGTGTGGTTCCTTGAACATTCATGGTGGCTCTCTTCTATAGTTTAACCTCTCTGGAAACACCCACACAGACACACCTTGGTTGTGTCTCTCAGGATATTCTAAATGCCTGCTACTAGTCAGTTCTAAAGGAGAAGCCTCCATTAGAATAATAAGACAAGAAAATGAAAATGGTATGAGGTTTGGAAGACAAAAACCTACCATTATTAGATGGCTTGTGCATAAAAAACTACCTTAAACCAACTGACAGACTAATTATTAGAATTAATGATAGTTTAGCAAAGTTGCTAGATTAAAAAACATAGGAGTACATAGAGATTTCTTAGGACACAAAGTAATAATCATAAGCTAGGCCTGGTGGTGTAGCCTGTAATCACAGCACGGCAGAGGTGGAGGCAGGAGGACCGGGAGTCATTCCACTTCTAGCCTATGACCTGTCATTCCACTCCCATGTGTTACTTCAGAGAAATGAAAGCAGGCAGCCATCCTCAAATCTAAAAAAAAAAATTTTTTTTATGTGTATGAGTGTACTGTCTGCATGTAAGTAGGTACACCTGTGTCGTGCAATGCTGCGGAGCTCAGAAGAGGGCATTGGAGTCCCCTGGAACTGGAGTTAAATGGCTCTTAGCCGCCATGTGGGTGCTGGGAATTGAACCCGGGTCCTCTGCAAGAGCAGTTGGTGGTCTTAACCACTGAGACATCTCTCCAGCCCCCTAAAAAATATTTTTATTTTATGTGTGTGTTGCTTACACGTATACAAGTGCATCTGGTTACACACTGTTGTTACTCACCATTGGGGTGCTGGGAACTGAACCCAGGTCTTTTGCAAGAGTACCCAGTGCTCCTAACAGCTGAGCCATCACTCCAGTCCCCCCCCCCACCTTTTTTTTTTAATTTGGGGAGGAAAGGGTTTATTTGTGTCACATCTCCCAGGTCACAGTTCATCAACAATCAAGACAATACTCAACAAACTTGGCCACAGGGCAGTCCAATGGACCCAATTCCCCAACTGAGGCTCCCTTAACCCAGATGTGTCAAGTTGATACTAAAGCTATCCAGCACAACTGACCCTTGTCAACTTGACACACAAAACACATCTCTATTAAACCACACCCATTCCATTTCTTGTCCTCAATATATGATATTAACATTAATAAAACAAAATAAGACAGTACAACCTTAAAAGCCCCACAATCGTTAACAAATCGAAACACTTTAAAGTGCATAGTATCTTTTAAAAGTCTCTTAAAAAAAAAAAAAGTTGCCAGGCGTGGTAGTGCACGCCTTTAATCCTAGCACTTGGGAGGCAGAGGCAGGTGGATCTTTGTGAGTTCAAGGCCAGCCTGGTCTACAGAGTGAGCTCCAGGACAGCTGGGGCTACAGGGAGACCCTGTCTCGAAAAAGCAAAATAAATAAATAAATAAATAAATAAATAAATAAATAAATAAATAAAGTCTCTTAACTGAGCCGGGTGTGGTGGCGCACGCCTTTAATCCTAGCACTTGGGAGGCAGAGGCAGGTGGATCTCTGTGAGTTCAAGGTCAGCCTGGTCTAGAGTGAGTTCCAGGACAGCCGGAGCCACAGGGAGACCCTGTCTCAAAACAAAAGTCTCTTAACTGTGGGCTCCTGTAAATTCCAAAACAAGTACTGTCTTATTTCAAAGGGAAGAATCAGGAACATCTAAGCAAAACCTAAGTCCAGCAAAGTAGCTCAAGGCCAGACACCTGGGACTCACTCACGATCTTCTGGGCTCCAAAAGGTTTTGGCAGCTCCCCTTCTCTGACTCTACCGTCCATGGCACACACAGCTCCTCTTGCAGGCCCAGGCCAGCTCCACTCCACACCTGCTGCTGCTTGGTGGTCATTCCATGGTCCTAGCATCTCCAAAAAGCTGGGGTCTCCACTGAAACTCAGGTTTCACCTTCACCAATGGGTGCTTCTGACCTGTCCTGGTGCCAAGCCTCAGACTTTTTCCATGACCCCTGCAATCCTGGGGTCACTGCAGCTTTCACTGGTGTGCTTTCCATAGTGGCCTTTCCTGGCCTCTCATAGCACCAAGCCTCAGCAGTTCTCTGTGACCCCTTCACATATCAACACCAGATCCATATAGGAGACAGTTACAGATTATCAAGCTCTGCTTCCAGCTTGAGGTGGAGGCTTGAGCCCCCTCTGAACCACAGCTTCTGTGTGCTGACCCTGAGGAAATTCTTCCCAGATTTCACCACAAAGATGCTGGTCATTACTTACAGCTGATTTTTCAGTCCCAGCTAACCAGCATCAGTTGTCCCGGTATAACAAAGGTTTCACTTCAGGTTCTGTTCTTTTGTAAGTTTACAGCTGATTCTTCAGTCTCAGCTGATCAAAACCAACAGATTCTCAATTCAAAAAATATCATACAAACAGCCATGATGGTCTCTGCTTCCCTTTGAAGCTTCACAAGCCAGGCCTCCGTCACCTACAGCTCTTTCAACATAACTGTTCCAAGTTCCACAGCAACAAACTAAGTGCTCAATGGCTTTTTCAGCCCTAAGTTCCAACTGCTTCCACAATCGTCCCCAAAACACCTCAGGTCTGTCACAGCAATAGCCCACTCTCTGGTACCAATTTCTGTTCTAGTTTCCTTTCAATACTCTGACCAAAACCAACTTGGGGAGGAAAGGGTTTATTTGGCTCACATCTCCTGGGTCACGGTTCATCACTGAGGGAGCCCAACATAGGAACTCAGGGCAGGAACCTGGAGGCAGGAGCTGAAGCACAGGCCGTGGAGGAATGCTGCTTACTGGCTTGCTCCCAGTCCCCCTTTTTTTAACCCAAAAATTTCTGCATAAATCTTCATGGCAGCTTTAATTCAAAACAGCCTCAAGATTTTGCTTAAATCTACCAGAAAGGAATGGACAAACTGTATATCTACATTCTGCAACCAAGGAATGAGGTACTGATCCAAGCTGTGTTCTCAAAAACATGCTGAAGAACCTAGACACAGGAGACTAAATACTCATGGGTTTGCTCAAACTCCAAGAACATGCAACATTAGCCTATCATGACAGAACTCAGAACTCAGTGCTATTATTTGTGCGTTTCAATGTGTACCAAGAAAACTGAAAAAATAATTGAGCAGAGGGTGGAGAGGAGGTTAGAAATTACTCCTGGGGAAACAGTGACTGCAAAACAGAGGGGACTTCTTGAGAGAACTTCTTTGTTGTTTTGAGACAGGGTCTGGCTATGTAGGTCTGTGAACCACCACACCTGGGTTTTATTTTTTATTTTTAGTTTATCTGTATGTATGTGTACCATATGCATGCAGGCAGCTGTGAGCTGCCAAGTGGGTGCTGGGATTTGAACCTGGTGTCCTCTGGAAGAACAGTAAGTGCTCTTAACCACTGAGTCATCTCTCCAGCCTCTATTCTTTATTTTTGTTGAGACTGGGTCTCATGTATCCCAAGTTGGCCTCAAACTCATTATGTAGCCAAAGCTGGCCTTTATCCTCCTGTCTCCACCTCTTAAGTGCCAGAATGACAGAAGTAACACATCCTCACATGTGGCTGTACACTGTTTTAAGCCAGGGTCTTGTTACTTTGACCAGGCTGGTCTTGATCTCCTTCGCTGAAGTGAGCCTCATGCTTCAGCCTCCTAAGTGTTGGGGCTTTAGGTGATAATGTTCTGTTTCTTTTTTTAAAATTATTTTATTTATTTATTTATTTATTTATTTATTTATTTATTTATTTATTTATTTATTTATTTTCTTTTGTTCTTTTCGAGACAGGGTCTCCCTGTAGTCCCAGCTGTCCACCCTGTAGACCAGGCTGGCCTTGAACTCACAAAGATCCACCAGTCCCTGCCTCCCGAGTGCTAGGATTAAAGGCGTGTGCCACCATGCCTGGGTAAAAATGATTTATTTTATTTCTAATTGTGTGTGTGTGTGTGTGTGTGTGTGTGTGTGTGTGTGTGTGTGTGAATGTGTATATAAGTGCAGGTGTCTATGCAGGCCAAAGAGGGCGTTGAATTCCGCAGAGCTGGAGTTATAGATGGTTGTAAGCTTCCTGATTTGAGTCCTAGGAACTGAATTTGGTTCCTCTGCAGGAGCAGCATGAGTTCTTAACTGCTGAGCCATCTCTCTACCTCCTGTTTCTTGATCTGGGAGAAATTTGCATGGCTTTGCTGAGTTTGTGAAAAACTGTCAAGCTTAACCCTTAAGGTGTATGTTCTTTTTAACAAATATTACAACAAAAAATTCATAAAAATCTGGGGTTGAGGATGTACCTTGGTGATAAAGTGCTTGTTTAGCATGTGCAAAGCACCAGGTTTGATATCGAGCACTGCAAAAACCAATCAGCCAGCCAGCCAGCCAGCCAGCTAACCAACCAACCATACAACAGCTCATAAAATTCCACTATAAAAAGTATTAGACAGAAGCCAGGTGTGGTGGCATGCGTCTTTAATCCTAGCACTTGAGAGGCAGAGGCAATTGGATCACTGAGTTCAAGGCCAGCCTGGTCTACATACTGAGCTCCAGGCCAGCTGGGGCTACAAGGAGACCCTGTCTCAACCCCCCCCCCAGCCAAAAAAATAGTAACAGACATCCCAGTGTGGTGGCACACACTTTTAATCCTGGAATTTGGGAAGCAGATGCAGAGGCAGGCAGATCTCTGTGAATTCAAGGCTGACCTGGTCTACAAAGTAAGTTTCAGGCCAGCTGGGGCCACAGGGAGACCCTGTCTCAAAAAGACAAAAAAGATTGATATAAGCTGACTGCTTTTATTTACTAACAAGCAATTGATAAAATAAGCAATTTATAAAGTGAAGGGATGGAAAAAAATATTCCAAGCAAATGGTACCAAAAAGAAAGCAGGTGTTGCTATCTTAATATCAGACAAAATAGACTTCAAAGTAAAATAAATCAGAAGAGACAAAGAAGGCCATTACATTTTTATCAAAGGAACAATTCACCAAGAAGATTTCACAATTATGAATATATATGCCCCAAATTCTGGCGCACCAAACTTTATAAAGACAATTCTCCAGGACTACAAGTCACAGACTAACCCCAGTACACTCATAGTAGGAGATTTCAATAACCCACTAAGTCCTTTGGATAGGTCAACAAGACAAAGAATAAACAGAGAGACATCTGAACTGAACGATATGATACACCAAATGGACCTCATAGACCTCTACCGAATATTCCATCCTAATACCAGAGAATACTCAGCACCCCACGGAACATTCTCCAAAATCGACCACATACTGGGACACAGAAGAAACCTCCACAAATACAAAAAGATTGAAATAATTTCATGCATTCTATCAGACCACAGTGCAATAAAGCTCAACATCAACACCAGGATAAGCCCTACTGCCTACAAGAACACATGGAGACTAAACAACACACTCTTGAATAATGAATGGGTCAAGGAAGAGATAAAGAAAGAAATAAAAGCATTCCTGGAACTGAATGACAATGACAATACAACACAACAAAACTTATGGGATACCTTAAAAGCAGTCCTAAGAGGGAAATTTATAGCCCTGGGTGCCTACATTAGAAAAACAGAAAGAGCACAAGTGAATGATCTAACACTACAGCTAAAAGCACTTGAGAGGCAACAACAGATGAACCCTAAACGCAACAGACAGGAAGAAATAACAAAAATCAGAGCAGAAATCAATGAAATAGAAACAAAGAAAACAATACAAAAAATCAATGAAGCCAAAAGTTGGTTCTTTGAAAGAATAAACAAGATAGACAGACCTCTAGCCCAGTTAACAAAAAGAAAGAAGGAACAACTCCAAATCAATACAATCTGTGATGAAAAGGGAAATATCACAACGGACAAGGAAAAGATCAAGAAAATTATATGGGAATATTACAAGAACCTATATTCTACCAAGTTTGAAAATCTAGAAGAAATGGATGAATATCTGAAATCTTGGGAATCACCAAAGCTTGGCCAAGAGGAGACCAGCAGCTTAAACAGACCCATAACATATGAAGAAATAGAGGATGTAGTAAGAAGCCTCCCAACTAAAAAAAGCCCAGGCCCAGACGGTTTCACAGCAGAATTCTATAAAACATTTCAAAAAGACCTACAACCATTATTTCTGAAACTGTTTAGAAGTATACAATCAGAGGGAATTCTCCCAAATTCCTTCTATGAAGCCAACATCACTCTATTACCAAAACCAGGCAAAGATCCAACTAAAAAGGAGAATTATAGACCCATCTCCCTCATGAACACAGATGCCAAAATTCTAAACAGAATACTGGCAAATCGCATACAGACCCACATCAAGAAGATCATCCATCATGACCAAGTTGGATTCATACCAGAGATGCAGGGATGGTTCAACATACGAAAATCAATAAACATCATCAAACACATAAACGGAATCAAAGACAAAAACCACACCATCATCTCAATTGATGCTGAAAAAGCCTTTGACAAAATCCAGCATCCCTTCATGCTTAAAGTCCTAGAAGGAATTGGATTGGAGGGATCATTCCTCAATGTAATCAAAGCCATATACAGGAAACCCACAGCCAATATCATCCTAAATGGGGAAATGACGGAAACATTCCCTTTAAAGGTAGGAACTCGGCAAGGCTGCCCCCTATCACCACTCCTCTTCAATATAGTGCTTGAAACACTTGCTAGAGCAATAAGGCAAGAAAAGGATATTAAAGGAGTACTAATTGGAAAAGAGGAAGTCAAACTATCCCTATTTGCTGATGATATGATTGTTTACTTAAGAGATGCAAAAAACTCCACCAGAAAACTCCTAGAAACGATTAACAGCTTCAGCAAAGTGGCAGGATACAAAATTAACCTTAGAAAATCAATGGCCTTTCTTTACACCAAGAACAAGCAACTGGAGAAAGAATTCAAAGAGACCTTCCCACTCACAATAGCCTCAAAAACAATAAGATACCTAGGAACAAACCTAACCAAAGACACCAAAGACCTCTACAACAAAAATTTTAAACCCTTAAAGAAAGAAATTGAAGAAGACCTCAGAAGATGGAAAAACCTCCCATGCTCATGGATTGGGAAAATTAACATTGTAAAAATGTCCATTTTACCAAAACTCTTGTATAGATTTAATGCAATCCCAATCAAAATCCCCAAGAGTTTCTTCACAGGCTTGGAAACAAAAGTTCTTAAATTCATTTGGAGAAACAAAAGACCCCGAATAGCCAAATCAATCCTGAGTGAAAAGAGCTACACAGGAGGGATCTCTATACCAGATTTTAAACTATACTACAGGGCTATAGTCATAAAAACAGCCTGGTACTGGCACAAAAACAGACCTGTTGACCAATGGAACAAAACCGAAGATCCAAATCTGAGCACATACAATTTCAGCCATCTCATATTTGACAAGGGGGCCAAGAAACCACAATGGAGAAAAGACAGCATCTTCAGCAAGTGGTGTTGGCAAAACTGGATCACCACTTGTAGAAGAATGAAATTAAACCCCTACCTCTCACCCTGTACAAAAGTCAACTCCAGATGGATTAAAGACCTCAACGTGAAACCCCAAACTCTGAAGGTGATAGAAGAAAAAGTTGGCAGCAGACTACAAGACATAGGCGTAGGAAAAGACTTCCTAAATCAGACAGCAGCTGCACAAGAATTAAGGTCGACAATTGACAAATGGGACCTCATCAAACTCAAAAGCTTCTGTACATCAAAAGAAACAATCAAGGAAGTGAAGAGAAATCCCACAGAGTGGGAGGAAACCTTCACTGCAGATACATCTGACAAAGCATTGATTTCCAGAATATATAAACTACTCAAAAAACAAAGAAAAAAGAAAACAAATGACCCACTCAATAGATGGAGCAAAGAACTGAACAGAGACTTCACAAGTGAGGAATTAGAGATGTCTGAGAAACACCTCAAGAACTGTTCAACATCACTAATCATTAAGGAAATGCAAATGAAAACCACTTTAAGATATCATCTTACTCCAATAAGACTGGCTAGGATCAAGAAAACAAATGATACCAAGTGCTGGAGAGGTTGTGGGGAAAGGGGAACACTCATCCACTGCTGGTGGGAATGTAAACTCGTACAGCCACTATGGAAAGCAGTGTGGAGAACCCTTGGAAGACTTGGAATGAACTTGCCACCCGACCCAGCCATACCACTCCTGGGCATGTACCCTCAAGACTCACCCCACCGCAGAGATACATGCACGGCCATGTTTATTTCAGCTCTCTTCACAATAGCAAGGAGCTGGAACCAACCCAAATGCCCCTCAACTGATGAGTGGATAGAGAAAATGTGGTACATCTACACAATGGAGTTCTATGCAGCAGTAAAGAAAGACGACATCATGAGCTTTGCAGGAAAATGGCTGGAGCTAGAGGACATCATGCTGAGTGAAGTAACACAGTCCCAGAAAAACAAACGACGAATGGTATCCCTCATCTGTGGATGCTAGTGCCAATTACCTAGTTGTAAGTATTTCTTGTGTAGGGCCCCCTGAGCGTTTGTCCAAAGCAGTTGGCAGTGATTCATATTGGAAACAACAACAACAACAACGACAACAACAACAACAACAACAACAACAGAAAGGACTGTATCAAAGAACTGACTGAAATAGTGAACTTCTGCTCAAAACAGTCAACTTCCTCATGGAGAATATTGAGAAAGACTGAGAAAGAGATGAAAAGCATGTTTGGCAGAATGCATGAGCTCTGGCAGAGTTGGGGAATGGGTGGAAACACGGGTCTAGATTTGTTAAAAAAAATAAGCAATTTAAAACGACACCATTTACAAAAGTAAATATAAAGAACCTAGAAATAAGTGTGATGAAATGCACATGTGGGTTTGCTACAAAAAACTGACCTAACTACATGAAAAATGACATAAATGAGACCCCATGCTCTGGAGCAGTAGGAGAACCAGGAAGAATCATCATTAGGATTCATTCACTCCAAGCCAATGTGCACGTCAAGTTCAGTCACCCTGTTGTCACCAACAGTCCAATGCACATGTCAAGTTCAGTCATCCTGTCATCACCAAGAGTCCAACATGCTTTCACTTTGTATCCTGTCAAACCAGGTGCAGAAGGAAGGGGCAGAAATGGCTGCCATGCTCTTGAAGAACAGAGTAGGGTACCTGCCGTTTTACCTCAAACCTTAGAATCAAGAGTGTGGGATGGATGTGAATCCACACTCCACAGCATGCTGCTACTCAATGGGAAGATGTGAGCAGATGACATAGGACCCAGGTACTAACTCTTTACAGAAAAATCAACTCTAGGAATCTAAGATCTGAATATGCACACAGAATTAGTAGAAACCTTTACTGCAGGCCTATCTGAATAAAAAAAAAATCATTCCATCTAACAAGATATTTTGGCATTATTTTCCCAAATGCTTGGAGTGAATTTTCAGATGGAGCTGGTCTGGGTAGGAGGAACTTTGCCAAGTTTAAACAGCTATGTAGAGCCAGGCTTGGTGGCACACACCTTTAATCCCAGCACTCAGTAGGTAGATGCAGGCAGATTTCTGTGTGTTCAAGGCCAGCCTGGTCTACCCAGCAAATTCTAGGCCAGCTGGCGCTACAGAGAGACCATGTCTTCAAAAGACAAAAAAAAAAGGGGGTCCAAAATAACAAACAAATAAATAAATAGCTATGTAGAATGTGCTCAGAATAATACTTCTCACCCAGGCCCACTGTCCCCTATGGAGATGCTGGGTTCCATTCACCAGGGATTCCCAGAAGGTGAGGTGAACTGCTATCTCTTTTAGCATAATACTTAGATGGTAACTTACAATAACTAGACCTTTAAAATGAAGAGGTGATACCACTTTCAATACAAACTTCAAAGATAAATAAGCCTGGGGCTGGAGAGATGGCTCAACATTTTTTTGGGGGGGTCTTTTCGAGACAGGGTCTCCCTGTAGCCCAGCTGTCCTGGAACTCACTCTGTAGACCAGGCTGGCCTTGAACTCACAAAGATCTGCCTGCCTCTGCCTCCCAAGTGCTAGGATTAAAGGCGTGCGCCACCACACCTGGCAAGATGGCTCAACATTTAAGAGCACTTGCTGCTCTTGTAGAGGACCTGAGTTTGGTTGCCATCAGTCACACGGTGGCTTACAACCACCTGTTAAGTCCAGTTCCAGGGGGATCTTATGCCCTCTTCTGGCCTCTGAGGGCACTGCATGAATGTGGTGCATATAAATGCATGATGGTTAAACACTCAAACACATAATATAAAAATAAATCTTTAAAAAAACACTTAATGATGTTTATAGCATGGTATATACCAACAGTCCCAGCATTTGGAAGGCTAAGACAGGAGAATAATGAGTTAGAGGCCAGCTTGGGAAACAAGGAGACCCTATCTCAAAAGTTAAAATGGGTTGGAGCTGAAGCCCACCAGCAGTAGAGCCTAGCATTCAGGAGGCCCTGAGTTCTGTCCCTAGTATCACATTAAGAGAAAAAGATTAATGCTGGGCAGGTGCACGCCTTTAATCCCAGCACTTGGAAGGCAGAGGCAGGCAGATCTCTGTGACTTCAAGGCCAGCCTGATCTACATAGTGAATTCCAGGACAGCTAGAGCTACAGGGAAACCCTGTCTCAAAAATACCCCTCCCCCCCAAAAAAAGATTAAGCAGTTCTGGATAGGATGGCTGTGGGCACCCAGGGATTCCTGGTGGCTTGACTATTTGTCTTCAGCTATTTGCTGAGTGTCAGGTCTATAGAAACAAGTATCTGTGGGTCATCTCCAGATTCTACTGGGACCCCAAAACGTCCACAGAGTGCTGTTACTAAACTGCATTGGCATGAGGAAACAATTCCCTTCACCCAGTGTCCATGTTTGTAAATTGTTCATGATTAATGTCCTGAGCACTTTGGATATCTTCCCATCTTCCATATGAAATTCTGGGAGCTTGGGCTCAATGGTCTCCCTGTAACCCCATGCTGTAGTGACTGGCTTCAGGAAAATGTCTGAGAATTCTTGCCAGCTGGGCTACCATTGCCTGTGAAGCCTCCTCATCCATGTGGATATCCATCACTCCCTCACGTGATATCTAGTATTCAAGTGGCTCACTTGCTGTCCCCTAAGAGAATCTTCTGGGCAAAGCTCTTACCCTGACATGGCAGACAGCTGCTCGTACAGATCCCAAAAGGCTCAGCATAGACAAGCCCTGGCCTGGGCTAGGAGCTCTCCCTAGCATAGTCCTCAGTTCCTACGAACATCTTCAATCTCTGCCTCTGGCATTTCCCATCAGTGGGATGTGGGGGCAGTACTCATGAGTTCAGAGGGCTTGGAGCTGGTCTCACACACTCCAGCAGGGGCTGGCTTGCTGGGAACAGACACTTATACAATGAGAGCCCTGGCCTGCAGACCTCTCAGCAGGCAATGTTTGCTTATGATCAAAATCCAACAAACTGGGAGGAATCAGGACAGACTCCAGCCAATGTGTTAGTGGCAGGGGACTGGTCTGCTGAGTCACTGTTGCCCCACACCTCAAGCTGTTTGTTCTTGTTCCCTTTGGGATTAATTTGAGATAGAACCTGCTCTCCTTGTTTTGACGCAGTCCCTGCAACTGACAGTCTACTTGGATTCAAGTCACCCAAGGGAGGTGAGGTAGAATCAAGGACAGTGAGGTGGGAAGCAGACACTCTTCTTAGGCGGTGGCCCTCCCTATTCTCACTAGACTCCTCTGAAGTGAGGAACATGGGAAGAACTATAGTCTAAACCCTGTGTGGGAGTGGGGGCAATTAAAGCAGCAGCTGGAAGTCTCCCATCTTCGCTACCCCTTCACATTGCCCGAGGACCATGGTAGGGAAAGGGTCTACCTAAGGATATGTAGTGACTTAGAAACAGGACAGGATTAAGATCTCGATCCACAAATATTTGGCCAGATCAGGGCAGAGATACCGGAGCTAACCTGTCTATGGTCATCTGAGTTTTGACTTTAGCTTCCTGTTTTATATACGATTTTCCAAATCATGGCAGCCCATTGTCTTCAGGGTGAGGTTTTCCACTGGAGGCCTGGCAGGGGTGGGCTACCTGTTCTCAAGGGTTCTTGGGGGGAAAGGGATCGACTTAGCTTCCCATGGTGGAGTTCTGGGTCTTAGCTGAGGCCTAGCTGGCTTCCAGCCACGGGGATGAGACATGGGGGATGTGAGATAGTTTTGAGCTAAAACTCTTAACAAATGGCCTTCCTTCTACAGCGTGGGGCTCTATTAGTCACTAGGCCTTGGGAGAATGCCAAGGTCATCATGACACAGCAAGAATCTTACCAGCCCAAGGGAGAAGTTAGTTCTCAAATGACCCAAGAACAGGAGGGGCTGGGGCTGCCAGGTCACTCCTGACACAGGCTTGTCAGCAGGGTGGAACCTAAGTATGCACTGAGCCCATGGCTGTCATTGTCCAGGAAGGGGCAGTGATGCCCCAGAGAGGTGAGTCCTGTGGTGAGCCCATTAAGCCATGCAGACTCCTAGGCCTAATCCTTTTCTTTGGCAGATGCTTAGGGGGAGGGGTCACTCCTCAGCTTCACCAAGATCCTATGGGCTGGGAGAGATGCCCTTCGAGGCCCACTGTTACTTCCCCCACTCTGCTCTATAAGGCCAGTGTTTTCTGGAGGGGGGACAGTAAGGATTTCTGTTCTCTTCTTTATGGAGGTGGAAGTTCTGAGAAGGGGAGGAGTGGCTACAGCAAGGGGAAGCCTTGTTGGACTCAAAGCACATCTGTGAGACAACCTCAGAATGCCCCCAGGAAGGAAGCTGGGTATGTGGGTGAGGGTTGAGTAAGTGCCTATGGGGTAAGGGGCAGAGGATGGGCATTTTGACCCAGCTTGCCCTGGCGTGTCCTGATTTCCCGGGCTCAGGGCTTGCCAGTCACTGGCCTCCATTCAGTTTCTAGGTCAGAGCGACTTCGTTCCTGACTTAGATGCTAGTTGTCCTCTTGGCCTCTAACTGCAGGCCTCCTTGCTTTCTAGGCCCTCCTGAGACTTTTTTGTTGCAGGGGACTGAGGACACAAGGGCCCATTTGTGGCTTCTGTCATATGCCCTCTGAACTCTTGTTAGTCTGGTTGTTCCGCATAGTACAGGGGCCCCAAAAGGAGGACAGAAACTAAGGTTGCTGTGGATCGGAAAGGGATACTTGATTGCTACGTACTGACTGCTGGAGAACTTGCAGGTTTCCTAGATTACTTATTACCTCAGTGAAGGAGGAGGAGCTACTCTGGGCTACCTGGGCATAAAGTCTCTACTCTGCCTCAGTTTCCTTTTAAAACAGAAACAGTGGTGTTGCACTTTTTTTTTAATTATTTATTATTTTGTGTGTCGAGTTAAAGACGGTTCTTAGCCGCCATGTGGGTGCTGGGGATCGAACTCGGGTCCTCTGCAAGAGCAGTCGGTGCTCTTAACCTCTAGGCCATCTCTCCAGACCCAGTGGTGTGGCTCTTTAGCAAATCTCTCATTCTGTCCTCCGTGCTTCTGCTAGAGTTAGTACTTCCCATTTCTGATCTGGAAGCCTTGGTTCTCACTCCCAGAGCAGAGGAGAGCAAAGGGGAACCATACTGATTGCAACGAAATGAGGTTGCCCAACTGAAAGCCCGAAACTCACAGGATGGGCCCAAGGCAGAGCCTGAGGCCATATGGCCCTTGTTTGCTAGGTGGAATCTTCTGAGTTTCAGAGAAATGCAGGTATTTGTCCCAGGTCACACAACAAGTTAGGTTGCCATCAATGAGGCGCCTAAGAGTTCAGGTCCCGGAGTTGTAAACCATCTTTAGAGTCTGGTTACTGTTGCTACAAGTTTATGACAGCAAGGGTGGGGCAGGGGAAATTGGCCTTAGTCACTTTCTCTTCTACTCAGCCTCATGGGCTGAAGGGCCTACATGCTAATGTTTGTTGCTGATATACATACGGCTCCTTTAAGTGGGCCTTGTTCCTTTAAGAGGTGAGGGCTGAGGCTAGGCCTGCTGCAATGTGTGATCCACCTGGGCACCTCACTTGGGTCTTAGAATTCCAGAGTCAGGGGACGCTGCCTTGGGATGCCCCTCCCGTTTAGTGACAAAGCCCTTCTCTCTTCATTGCGCCCCCCCCCCAATTCCTTTTCTGAGTTTTCCTTTTCCCTGTTTTTCTCAGAAGCGCAAAAGTGACAGAAAACAGGTTTGGCAAAGGGGGTGGCATGTTCAGGTTCTTTTTTCACTACTGAGGATTGAACCTAGGGCCTTATGCATGTAAGGTTACCACTCTAGCAGTGAGCTACAGCGCGTCCTTAGTGGATGGCATGCTCTGTATGAACAAAGAATCATTGAGTTCCTCCAGCATTGAGGGACACAGAATATAGAAGGTGCTGAGCCAGTAGTTAGTCTGTTAAGAGCTCACCAGCTCTGATGAAGTTCTTGCAAGATTGCACAATATGTTAGTGGTGAAGATGGTCAAACCAGGGTGAGCCAATTCTAGGGTTAAAAGCAAGCAATTGGGCTGGAGAGATGGCTCAGCAGTTAAGAGCACCGCTGCTCTTTCAGAGGACCTAGGTTTGATTCTCAGCACTCACATGGTGGCTAAAAACCGTCTTTAAGCCAGGTGTGGTGGCGCATGCCATTAATCCCAGCTCTCGGGAGGCAGAGGCAGGTGGATCTCTGTGAGTTCAAGGCCAGCCTGGTCTACAGGGCTAGTTCCAGGCCAGCTGGGGCTACAGGGAGACCCTGTCTCAAAAACACCAAAAAAAGCATTCAATTAAGACTACTTTTGTCATCAAACCCTGATCCCTGTGCATGTCCTACTGCTCCACAGCCTATGAGGGAGGGTGATCTAGTCTGGGTCCATAGCTCTACCAGAGCCCCCTCCTGTCTTTGCCTTGCTGTATGTCATTACCAAAATTTGCTTCCACTCTTTGTTTTTTCCTAACAGAACACAATGGCAGGTGTTCCAGCTGGACAATTGGGCCAGGTGGAACAGGCAGACCTCTATATGCTTTGGAAGATATGCCAAAGAGATGTTTGTTCCCAGGGAACTTCATACAGTAGAGAGAAGAGGCAGACAGGACCTCAAATCCTTCCACTGAAACTGTAACATTTGGCAAATTGCAAACAGATTTGGAAACACTATTGACTGAATAGCATTCCCTGCTTGCACCTTAATTTTACCCACCCAGGAGGAAGAAATGGAGCTAGATGGTACCTTAGGACCTGGCAGCTCCAAATCTGGTCTACACTCAATTTCAGATTTCTGAAACTCTTTGCAAGTCAGAAATGGATCCCAACTACATGTGTATCAGGTAGTGGGGTGATAAGGGGATGCCATAGAATATCAGCCGGTGTGGTCCCTCAGCTGTCTGTTGAGAAAGTTACATTATGCCTTGCATAAGGTTATATTTCACTTTTTTTCAGGCTCAGGGCCTGAAGGGAGACTCACCGATGCACCCATGATGATAAATATGTGTGTATCAGCTTGGTGGAAGGCATCACCCTGGTACAACTCTTCCCTCAGGATCCCGCACACCTGGGTCCGGCTTAGGGCTACCTGCTCTGCCATGATGTTCTCTGGTGGAAGAAAGGCACATTGACAAGGCAGAACAGAAAAGTACTGACAAGTTGTCCTTATCCAAGGGTCCTTTGAGTGCTCTTTAGGCTAGTGATTGACTACAGAAAACATTCACTGGGAACTGTGTGTGTGTGTTGTGGTGTGTGGGTGGTGTGTGTGTATGTGTGTGTGTATGTATAGTTGAGGGTCTAGAAACTTCTGCCTTCAGGCTTAAGCCATATTCTCCCGTGCTGCATTTTTTTTTGGGGGGGGAGCTGAAAATTATAAAATTACTAAAAGCCTTAATGGAGTTCAGCTAGGGCATACATTCTGTTCAGCCAGATAAAATCTGGCCAGGGCACCACACTATGCGTGTGGGACCATCTCTTTCTGGAGTCTGCTAGAAACTCCACAATGAACTGAGCATGTTTGATTGTGCGGGTGATGGAGTTCAGCTCCAATTCTCTCCGTGCCAAGCTGGGTGGTCCCAGCAAGTCCCCTCTCCTCTAAGGGTCTCATCCCCATAGGCTCAATGGAGGGAGGTACGGGGGTACAAAGGGATGGGTTAAGATCTTGCAGATTCTGCTCCATACCCAAGCATTTGCAAATAGCGCGTATCACAGGACACGCGGTGCCCTAGCGGGTAGCAAGCCACTCCGCCGGTGTGCCAACAGACCACCCCGATACCTGCGTTTCGTTGCCGCGGACAACCACGCTCACAGCCCGCAGTGCACCGCCGTTTCCGGGAGCTGTGTTCTGCTGGCCCATTTAATGCATGAGGGCGGGTGCTTTGAGTGAGCTGACCCGCCTCAGGAGAGGCAGGGGGGGCGGAGTCTTAGACAACTCCATCAAAGAGGGAAGGGAGGAGGGGCAGTCGTAGGTGCGCGCGCATCCCGGGTCTGCCTCCTCTCTCTGGCACCTGTAGCTGCAGCCTGTCTGCCGCTGCCGCCAGTTCCGAAATCACGATGCCTTGGAGGCAGAGGTGCAGCTTCGCACAGTTCTTCGTCTCCATCGCCACCCCAGCCGTACCCTATGGTTTGGTTTTTTTCGCTAGACCTTAGTGGCCCAGCGCCCTTACGGAGGGCCCCACTTCTTTGGGCTGCACGGTCACGCCCCCACGGCTTCTGGGCGGGGCTTTGGCAGCCCCCTCCAGGCTTCATCTCTGGTAGAGGCGGAGCGGCTGAGAGCCCCAAACTGGATTATGCCTGAGACTAGGGACGGTGAGGATGTGACACCAAGAAAAGTAGAGGGATGATGCTTATCAGAGGGTAGCATTTCGTTGGCCACTTGGGCATCTCTATGTAGCGATGCGGTTTTAGCGTGGTTTCACGCTTAGTCTTCTAGCATCCGAGTCAGTGTGTTTTACTTCCGGATCCCACGATTACGACACCGGAAGCCGGAAGTGGGGTTTTCCACCGCAGAGAAGGGAAGGGCTACCTCCTACCTGGGACTTTCTGGGAGCTTCGGTTCCCTCGGAGCACTTGCAGTCTGCTGCTCCTGCCCTCCTCAAGTCTGGCCTACTCTGCTGACAGGTGTGGTCCTCTTTTCCAGAGACAGGGTTCCATCGGCGGAAGTTCTGCGCTTCCGAGACTCCGGACGTCCAGGCTCCCCTTCTCCTGTTGGGCCCAACTGTTTCTGCCTCATGCTTGTAGAGCATCTGTTCTGGCTGGCGGAATAGCGACCCAGGTTACTTGGGTGGCGAATGGGACTGATTCTGTCCTTTCCTCCGCCGCAGCTGTCACCTAAGGGCTTGACCATTAGCGCAAGAATTCTTCTAGTTCGGAGACTTTTCCTGTTCACCAAACTTGGTTGTTGAGACAGGCATCTCGCTATGTAGACGAGGCTGGCTTCGAACTCAAGATTTTTCTGCTTCTGCCTCCCAAGTGCTGGAGTTACAGGTGTGCGCCACCAGGTTTATTAAACTTGCGAGCACCTGAGGTTTTTAAAAAGTCCTCAAGTGTAGCTTGACAAAGTTAAGGATCTTATCATGTATCTCAACTCAACTCTCCAAACGATTAAGAATCTGACTTGTTCTCATACCATTTTTCTGACCTAAGAATGAACGCGCGATCCTGGCATATGCCAAGAACAACAGGGAAGAGCCCTGTAGTTGGAGCAGAGGAGCAACGGAGGAATAGTTGGTGGAGAGGAAGGAAGTGGGATTTGGTGGTATTCGGCCATGTAGGCTGTTGTACACACTTTGGCTTTTGCAGGGGGTTCACTGTAGAGAAGGAATAATCTGAATTATCTTTGAGACATATGCTGGCCCTAGTGGGAGCATTTCACTGTCAAGGGCAAGGAAAGAAACAGGGTGTTCTGTAAAGACGTTATTGTAGTAACCCAGATGAAAGATGATAGTGCTGTCAGCCCTTTATTATTGGAAAATTTTAAAATGTTGAAAAGTAGAAGTATTAATGCAGTAAATTCTGTGTATGTATCTTCCAACTATAACAATCAACTTTAATTTGTAGCCCTCACAGGCCTATCCCATTATTCATTCTTTTTCTCTCTTTTCTTTTCTCTCTCTCTCTCTCTTTCTCTTTCTCTTTCTCTTTCTCTTTCTCTTTCTCTTTCTCTTTCTCTTTCTCTTTCCTCTGCCTCCCGAGTGCTGGGATTAAAGGCATGTACTACCAGGCTCAACTTGTTTTTTTGAGACAGGGTCTCCATGTAGCTTCCAGCTGTCCTGGAACTTGCTATGTAGACCAGGCTGGCCTTGACCTCACAGAGATCTGCCTGCCTCTGCCTCTCAAGTGCTAGGATCAAAGGCATGTACCACCATGCTCAGCTTTTTTGTTTTGAGACAGGCTCTCCATATGGTCCCAGCTGGCCTGGAACTTCCTATGTAGACCAGGCTGTCCTATGCCACCTGAGTGCTGCCACCATGCCCCATCCACAATTCACGTTTGTAAAAACTGGCTGGGTGTGGTGGTGCACGCCTTTAATTCCAGCACTCAGGAGGCAGAGGCAGGTGGATCTCTGTGAGTTCAAGGCCAGCCTGGTCTACATAGTGAGCTCCAGGCCAGCTGGGACTGAAGGGAGACCCTGTCTCAAAAAGACCAGAAACAAAACAAAAAACCCTCAAAAACGTTATTATTATTTAAAGATTATTTATGTGTGTGTCTGTGTGACTATATGCCATGTGTGTGCAGGTGCCCATGGAGGCCAGAAGAGAGAATCAGATTCCCTGGAGCTGGAGTTACAGGTGGTTGTGAGCACTCAGTGTCAGTGTTAAGAACCATTCAGGTACTCTAGTAGAACAATTAGTGCTCTTAACCACTGAGCCATCTCTCTAGCCCTTCACTTTTTTTTTTTTTTGTCTTTTCGATACAGGGTCTCCCTGAAGCCCCAGCTGTCCTGGAACTCGCTCTGTAGACCAGGCTGGCCTTGAACTCACAAAGATCTGCCTGCCTCTGCTTCCCAAGTGCTAGGATTAAAGGTTTGTACCACCACGCCCGGCTTCACTTTTTTTTGTTTGTTTGTTTGAGAAGAGATCCCAACACAATGGTATTTACCTCCAGAAACAATTCTCTATTTAGAATGGGAATATTTGCTACTCTGAGACCCCAATTCTACTTTTGCTTCTGGTTCCACTAGTAAAAGTATCCAGTGTTTTGCTGTGAATGGAAGTTTAGGGCTTTTCTATAGAGGTAACCCTCAGGCTGAGTAGGAAACTGCCTGGTGTTGTGACATGCCCTTGCTGGCTTTCTGTTTCAGACACTGACTTGTTGGATGAGCAGGCACCTCTGGAAGAATCAGCTGAGTGAGATGGTGCAGCCCAGCAGTGGCTCAGGGGACCAGGACATGCTGGGTGAAGAGTCTTCTCTGGGGAACCCAGCTATGCTGCATCTGGCTTCAGAGCAGGGCACCCATGAAACCCTGCAGCGATGTATGGAAGAGAATCAAGAGCTCCGAGGTGAGTATCGAAGTGTGTGACAGGCATGGAGTAAAGTCAGGAGGAGTCAGGCATGCTGAGGAAGCTGATTTTCATGGTACTTCATCATTGGTGCTGAGGTTTGAGGTCATGATGTGCCCAAGAACCAGCTGGCATTTCAAGATTAGCCACCTTCCCACTTGGTTTCAGTTGGGGTACCCTGTCCAGATTCACATGCAGGAAGTATAGTGTGCTTCAGCATCAGCAGCAGGGAATGGAAAGGCTAGAGCCATGGTGGGTGGAGGGAAAATCAGGCTACAGGGACAAGGATCACTGGAAGGAGGCATGATCTTTCTTAAGAAGGGGCAAGCTTTTAGGTGAAAAGAGATACTTGGGAAATAGAGAGGGTTTTTCCAGGAGGGAGTATGGCCTGCTTTGGGAAGGGCGTGGCCAGCTCTACTGAGAAGAGGACTAGCAGTTCTTGGAGTTTGTCTTCTGTGCCAGGCACCCTGTCTGCTTTCTCATGTTATCTCCCTTCTGTTTTTTATTTTTATTTATTTTTATTTTTTTATTTTTTGAGACAGGGTCTCCATATAGCCTCAGCTGGCCTGGAACTTACTATGTAGACTAGGCTGGTCTTGAACTCACAGAGATCCACCTGCTTCTGCCTCCCTGGTGCTGGGATTAAAGACGTGCATCACCACCATCACCACCACTTTGGACTCTAATGTCACCCTTGTTTTGTAAGATGGATGTTGCTGTCCTTGTTGAATATGCAGCTGAGGGCAGTGAAGTTCAGAGAAGCTACCAAGTTGCCCCGTTTGCCCCTTTTGGGCTTCCCAGGCAACAGCTAGCAACCATATAGTGAAATTTGCCTTAGGGACTGCTGCCTGCCCATGAGTCTGCAGACATGTTTAGGACTCCCTGAGACTGAAGACAGAGATACAGGCCTGAGATTACTGGGACTAAGTGTGGAGGGTTAGGCATACCTCCCACTAACCAGAATATAAATGAATTTCTGAGACACCTAAAAAGAAAGTAGCATTTGATAAGGTCCTTCAAGTGAGTATGATGTGTTTAGTATTACATTGCTGAAATGTCATTAATGTAATTGATCTGGAAATGATTTATACTCTTGGAGAAAGGCCACCCAATATCAGAGGGAGGATGCCATGATGGGTGGCCCAGCTTCAGGTCTCATGGTCTTAGTCCTTTCTGGGCCTAGGCAGGGACTAATGGACCTGAGTGCTTGACTGTCAGGACTCACATTTCCTTTGCTGTCTGTCCTGTCCCCAGATGCCATCCGGCAGAGCAATCAGATGCTGCGGGAGCGCTGTGAGGAGTTGCTGCATTTCCAAGTCAGCCAGCGTGAGGAGAAGGAGTTTCTCATGTGCAAATTTCAAGAAGCCAGGAAGCTGGTAGAGAAGCTGAACCAGGAGAAGCTTGAACTTCGGATACAGAAGGAGCAGGCCCTAAAGGATTTGGAGCACCTGAAGAAATGCCAACAGGTAGCTAGTGGGTGATCAGGACTTTCTGACCCACCTGTGTTTGAAGATTACTGGGACACTAATGTTCCCATAGGAGTCTGTTTTTGGGCCTCCCTCAGAACCCCTTCAGGCTTTATTGGTGCTAGTAATTTTCAGAACTGAGAGAAACCATCACACTCACAGTTTATTACAGTGAAAAGATTCAGGTTAAAATCTGCTGACGTAATCCTAGCACTTGGGAGGTAGAGGCAGGCAGATTTCTGTGAGTTCAAGGCCAGCTTGGTCTACATAGTGAGCTCCAGACCAGCTGGGACTCAAGGGAGACCCTGTCTCAAAAAGACCCCCCCACAAAAAAAAATCTTCGAACGTACAAAGCACATAGGTCAGGAGACAGGACAGGTGACATATAAGCTTCTAGGGAGCCTTGTGGGTAGCAGTGCTTTTGCCATCAGCAGTGAGGCTAGTATGCATGGAGCACTGTCACCCGGGAAGCTCAGCAGAGCCCTTGGGACCAGGGTTTATACCGGGTTTAGTCATGTAGGTGAGGAGTACTTGGGTACTAACTGGGCTTGCTCAGGTCTCAGCTACCCTGAGGTCCATCTGGTACTGGACCATGAAGTTCAAGGTCTTGCTGTCAGTCCAGGCAGCCCTTTCAGCACTCAGAAGGCAGAGGTAAGGCAGGGCCTTAGGCCCCTGGTAAACCAGGACACTCATATTGGGCAGGATTTCCCAGGAGCTCAGAGATGATTCCTGGGAGCCTTTGAAGGAGCAGGGTGCATCCCTGTACTACACTGTCTTCAAAGGATTGCATGCTTAGTGTGGGTCGAGAGTATTTTAGGGTCTTTCTGGATTGGCTGTTCTCGTGACCCCAGTGACAGTATTTGAGCAGGAATTGTGCTAGTTGAGCAGGAATTGTGGTGTCTAGGAGGAGCAAACTGGGGAAGAAAGGATAGGGAGACCTGCCACAGCCAGGCTCCCATGCTGGAATGTCCACTGGGCCTGAGGAACTAGCTCATCACACTGCTGGGAGCACCTAGCTCAAAGTGTTTGGTTCCTGTCTGCAGAGGGAGCAGCATAGTACCAAATACTGGGGATTTGGACAACAGATTGTTGCTAGTTCTGGAGGGCAGAGGTCTGAGATAAAGGCTCAGGTAGGTGAGTTCCTTGCAAGGGAGAACCTGTTCCAGGCCCTTCAAGTGTGTCATAGATTCTGCCAATCCTTGGTCTCAAAAGCTCTCTTGTCATATGGCCTTCTGTTCTTTTTCTCTTAAAATTCTTTTAATTACATTTAAAAATATTTTATTTTTATTTTATGTGTATGAGTGTATTGCCTGCATGTAAGTACATCTGTGTTGTACAATTCCCACAGAGGTCTGAAGATCAAGGCGTCAGATACCGTGGAACTGAAGTTACAGACGATTGTTAGCTACCATGTGGATGCTGGGAATCGAACTCCTGTGCTCTATAAGAGCAGTCAGTGTTCTTAACCACTCAGCCACCTCTCCAGCCCCTAAATTACATTTTTATTTTGCATGTGCACATTCCCATATATGAGCGCATGCATGCCATGGGGCATGTGTGTTTGTGTGTGTGTGTGTGTGTGTGTGTGTGTGTGTAAGTCAGAGGAGGACTTTTGGTAGTCTGTTCTTTCCTTCTGTCATATGTGTCTTGGGGATTGAGCACAGGTTGTCAGGCTTGGTGGCAGGCATCTTTACCCACTGAACTGTTGTGGTGCTGGTTCTCCTCCCTTCCCCCCTCCCTTCCCCCCTCCCTCCATCTCTTTGTTTTTGAGACAGGATCTCCCAGTAGCTCCAGTTGGCCTGGAACTCTCTATGTAGACCACGCTGGTATTGATCTTAGAGACATATGCCTGCTTCTGCCTCCTAAATGCTGGGATTAAAGGCACATACCACCATGCTCAGTTTCCTCTCCTCTTTTTATACACTACCAATGTGAAACATAAAGGTGGACAGTTATTAAAGCCATGAAAACAGACTTTGTTCAACAACTGATGACAATGACAGCCAAGGGAAGAGCTAGCTGAGTTCTGTGCTGCTCGGAAGAGGTAACCAGGTATTTTAAAGTATGAATGGGAGCAAGAGTGTGGTTCAGTCATAGAGTGCATGCTTTGCATGCTTGAGGCCTGGAGTTCAGTTTTCAGCACAGTAAGACAGGCATAGAGATAGAGATAGAAAGAAAAGGAGTGATTTGGGCAGAAGGACTTCCAGTGAAAACTCACAAAGGGTATTAGTGTCAGTGTGGTGAGGCCAGTGTGTCTCTAAAAGTGGTGCAAATCAAGTGTAGGATTTTATCCTGGTAGGTGAGTGGGTGACTGAGGCCATATCCTTCCTGATGATTCCGTTTCAAAGGAATAGCACTTAGGTTCTTGAGAGGGATATAAGTAGAGAACATACACAGACCTAGATAGGTAGAGGAAGGAGTCACCCAGTGGACAGTATATTTAGTAAGCATTCTAGCAAAGGTTGGAATTGTTGCAAGTGTTGGCTAGAATAGTCAAGTCTTTTAACAGCCCTAAGCATTTACAAATAGGAACTGGGAAAGGGCCCTGGGACATTCCAAGAATGTGATCTTAGGATACTTGAAACCATGTTAAAGTTTGGTCTAGACAGTCATGGTGTAAACCTGCCATCCCGGCACTTGGGAGGCAGAGGTAAGAAAATTGTGAGTTCTAGGCTAGGCCTGGTGTGCCGGATAGCTTCCGTTGTCAATTTGACACACGTAGGAAGTGAGAACTTGAGTTGAGGTGTGCCTGCATCGAGTGGCCTGTGGCCATGTCTGGCCATGCTCTGAGGCATTTGCTTTCTATCTGTATGACTGTTTTGCCTGCATGTATGTAAGGGCACCCATGTCATGCAGTGCCCTTGGAGGCCAGAAGCTGTTGGATCCCTTGGAGCTGGAGTTAAGGACAGTTATTAGCTGCCATGTAGGTGCTGGGAATTGAACCTGGGTCCTCTTCCAGAGCAGTCAGTGCCCTTAACCACTGAGCCATCTCCCTAGCCATATTAGTGTGTGTGCATTTGTGTGTTTGTGCGGTTTTTTGAGGGGGGAGATGAGTCCCCTGTAGACCCAGATGGCCTGGAACTCAGTATGTAGACTGGGCTCGCCTTGATCTCATACAGATCCTCCTGCCTCTGCCTCCAGAGTGCTGGGATTAAAGGCATGTGCCATCATGGGAGGTTTGTGTGTTTTGTGTGTGTGTGCAAATGCCATGGGACACATGTGGAAGCCAGCACAGCATGTGAGAGTTCCACGCATAAAACTCAGGTTGTCAGGCTTGGTGGCAAGTGTCTTGGAGCCTTGTCACTGGTCTAGCTCTCAGTATTTAAAAAGGTCCAATGTCGAGCTGGGTGGGGTGGCACATGCCTTTAATCCTAGCACTTGGGAGGCAGAGGCAGGCGGATCTTTGTGAGTTCAAGGCCAGCCTGGTCTACAGAGTGAGTTTCAGGACAGCTGGGGTTATAGAGAGACCCTGTCTCGAAAAGACCAAAAAAAAAAAAAAAGTCCAATGTCTACTTTTACTTTGTGAAAACTTTCACCTACTGGATGAATAGACTAGGTGTTTATTTTCATTGTTGTCTTCCAGTGTGGTCTCTTTTTATACTGTATGTCAAAGAGGCCAAGTAAGGTTCCATGCTGGACTTAGCTACATGGCATCCAAGTTCAGCCATGGCGGTGGCTGAGCTGTGAACAACTGTGCAAGACTCAAGTTATCTCTGTTCCCGCGCTCTTTTAGTGTTTTGTGTCACCCTATCCACAAGGGTGAGGAAAGTTCCTGGAGGTGTGGTCACCCAGAACTTGGTCTCTTTCTATGGCCCAAGGTGCTTTGATGGGTCAATGAGTTAGGGAGGGCTGGGAGGAGATTGGCTAGGGTATCTCAGCTGTGAAAACCAAAGGTATGTAGCTGAGGAGGGTCAGGTGGCTAATGAGGCTCGGAGGTTTGTAAGTGCTGAGGGTGAAAGAATCCCTCAGGGTATCACTGTCTCTGCTGGCAGGCTGCCTCAGGCCTTGGGGATGCCATGAATTGCATTGGAAAAAGCAGTGCTAACAGAAGTAACATTTTCTCTTATAGCAGATGGCCGAGGATAAGGCCTCTGTGAAAGCCCAGGTGACGTCTTTGCTGGGGGAGCTCCAGGAGAGCCAGAGTCGCTTGGAGGCCGCCACCAAAGAACGACAGACTTTGGAGGGCAGGTGAGTGGGGAGGGGAAGCTAGCCCTGGAGCCCCTTCTAGGGATTTTTTTTTTGGTCTTTTTGAGACAGGGTCTCCATGTAGCCCCAGCTGTCCTGAAACTTACTATGTAGACCAAGCTGGCCTTGAACTGACAGAGATCCACCTGCCTCTGCCTCCCAAGTGCTAGGATTAAAGGTGTGCACCACCACGCCTGGCCCTTCTAGGGTTTTGAGAGGCAGCCTTTCCCTGTGGGCGGGTAGAGTGGCAGTCACTTCCCAATGCTGTAGGGCCTTCCTGGCTACATTGGGAGAGCTCTGACCAACCGTCTAGGACTTGAGTTCTAGTTGTTGCTTCCTGTCTCCCTGGCCCTTTGTTGGGGTTCAGCTTATTTTATTGGAAGCATTTCAGGGTCTCCCAAGACCACACTCAAAAGCTTACTATGCTGGCTGAAGTTTCTCACAGGAAGGGCATGCAGTGCGACTTTACCAGGCAGGAGTCCTTGGTGAAAACTAGAGACACTTCTACATCCCTCTCCCTCCATGAGAGGCACAGAGCCCATATTGGCCTCATAGCACTAGGAACTCTCAACCCCATGTTTCTGCTGGGAGCTGATCACATTCACATTGTCTGCCATGTATTTACCATTGGATTTCTGGCAGAAAGTGAGTGTTTGGTGCAGGCCGTGTCCAGATAATAGTCCAGAGAGAGTATCAGAGCAGTACAGGGAACTCGCATAGTCCAGGGCTGACCTTGCCAACTACAGGCCTTGGGCCTTGACACTCACTCTCTTTTGCCAAGGGGATTGGGTTGCCATGTGAGATAATTGGGTCACCAGTATGGGTACTGTTGTGGCTCTCATACTGCCTTGCTGCTGTCTCCCAGATAGTTGGGAAAGTTACTTTTTTTTTTTTTTTTTTTTTT
>VZQC01011341.1:1744112-1770110 GCA_009823505.1 Rhizomys pruinosus | reverse complement strand
TTTTTTTGGTGTTTTCGAGACAGGGTCTCCCTGTAGCCCCAGCTGTCCTGGAACTCACTCTGTAGACCAGGCTGGCCTTGAACTCACAAAGAACTGCCTGCCTCTGCGTCCAGAGTGCTACGATTAAAGGCGTGCACCACCATAGTCAACTTGTCTCCCAGATAGTTGAAAGCACCTGACAAGTGGCCCTGGCCCCATCAATGCAGTAGGTGCTCAAGCGTGTTTGTAAAGCTGTTGTCAGGACTGCTGTCCTAGGAGAGGAAGGGAGTTTGAACTGGATTCAGAGACCATTGTTGGTGGCTGGGGAGGGACAGCAGTATGAGCAAAGGCTACGGGGGAGCAGGCCTAATACTCCAGGCCTGCTTTTGCAGAGTTGGAGTGACTTGTAGCCATAGGCCACCTCAGAAACCCAGGGAAATGGCCACCATTGCCCCTATAGTGTATACTCAGTGTGGTGTGCCCAGGTGGTAATGGGACTGGAATCTCTCAAATAGAGCTTAAGCAAAAGCTGTGGGGTGCTATGGGTTCGTATCAGGAATTTGGGGGGCTATGGGTGATTCAGATGAGACAACTTATGCTTTTATACTGAGTATGGAGGGAGAGATGAATTTCCCACCAAAGCTGTTAATGTCATGTTCTGTCTCACAAGGCCATGTGATCCAGGTCTGGAACCTGGGCTTCCCAGAAGGGTGCCTGGGATTCCAGCCAGGTTGTGAGCATTAGCAGAGCACAGCAGCCCCTCATCATTCTTGAGCTCAATGCTAACATGCCTAGATAGGCGGTTTCTTTGCTGCTTCTAGAACAGTCTTTCTTGATACCCCTCTACCCAGACTGCTCTGGCGCCTTCCTAGAGGCTTCTCCCCTGGTCCCAGCAGCCATCCTCTTCATGGTCTCCCTCCTTGTTCTGGCTTCCAGGTGTCCCTGTCATCTGCACTCAGTTGCCCATTGGGCCCCCTGCCCAGAAGCAAGCACATGTTATGGTGGCTCTTTATTGTCCATCCTCCAGCTGCCTCCTTGCCAGTGTCCTTCTCTTCTGCCACTTGAACTCACCAAGCAGTCCCAGCGTGTTCTCCAGGTTGCTTTGCTCACAGCCCCTTCAATGTGTTCTCCTTTGTTGTCAGGGTGAGAGCAGCCAGTGAGCAGGTCAGGCAGCTGGAGAGTGAACGGGATGTACTGCAGCAGCAGCACAGTGTGCAGGTGGACCAGCTGCGCATGCAGAACCAGAGTGTGGAGGCTGCCCTGCGCATGGAACGCCAGGCTGCTTCAGAGGAGAAGTGAGTTGCTCGGACGGGTGGAGCTCTGGGATGCCAGATGGCCTATGGTGCTTTCTGCTTTCTGGGGAGCCCTGGTAGGGACTAGCTGTGTGCAGGGGGTGTGATTCCATTTACCTTGATAGGGACAGAGTCACTTGTTATCATATGAAAACTGGAATATTTTCTATGATCTGGTCCACATTCAGTGCACAACTTGCATAGGTTCTTTTCCTGGTAGCTCAGGTGTGCTCCTGGTATATGGAGAGCAAGGAACCATTAGCAGCCACAACCTGGCCCTAAAAAAGTCTGCTTATCCGAAGCCACACTGCTTGCACGTCAGGCTTGTAACCTATCTATTGGGATCTGGTTCAGTTCCCGAAGTCCTTTCTTTGGCATGCCTTTTGAGTTTCCTTTCATTTAGAACAGTCTCACTGCCTCTCTGCTATTTGTCAAGGTGCTGTTTCATTGCAAGCATTTCATTTGTTTTCTTTTTGATGCTGGGTCTGGAACCCAGGGCCTTGAGCACACTAGGCAAAGGCTCTACTCCTGAGCTTTATCCTGGTCCTTATTACAAACATCCCAAGATGTTGGCTTTAAGGAAAACATGACCTATTTGTCAGCCAGGTTAGTTGCAATGAATCCTTGCAGTCAGCAAAGCCTCTATCAGAGTTGATGGCCTCAGGAGCCCACGTGTAATCCAGGAAACCCATCTCTTAATGGGACAAGAAGGAAGAGGGTAAAGCTGTGCAGGCCAACTGTGGCTGCACTGGGACAATGGACTTCCTCCAGTGACAGCTCATTTTGCACAGGCGGAAGCTGGCTCAGTTGCAGGTGGCCTATCACCAGCTCTTCCAGGACTATGACAACCACATCAAGAGTAGTGCAGTGAGCGGAGAACGCAAGCGAGTAAGTATGGCTGACCTGGGCTGTAGAGGGAAAGCCTCTCCCCTTCCACTATGTACCAGGGACAGAGAACACTATGATCCTTGAGACCTGGCAGAGTTAGCTTTTGGAAGGGACATTCAAGTTGACTTGAGACTTTCATCAGGACTACAGCTGTGACCATACAGAGGTCGCAAGATGAGACACATCCATAGGATATTTCTAGGGTGGTTAGGCTTAGGACCTTTCTGCCTGTGGGGGTGGCATCAGTTTTCTGCATAGCCATTCCCTCCTGCTTAGAGCCAGGGGAGCCCCTGAAATGTTTATAATTTGCCTCAAAGGTCTTTTTGAGTTTTCCTTCATCAGGCCTAAACTGCATGCAGTTTCTAGGGATCACTACTTGAGTGTGCATTTATGTGTGTGACATGTGTATGACATATGTGTGCGTGCATTCATACTGACGACCTTGGTGTTATTCCTCAAGAGCTATACAAGACCAACTTTAAAAAATTATCTATTGCTGGGCATGGTGGTGCACACCTTTAATCCTAGCACTTGGGAGGCAGAGGCGGGCGGATCTTTGTGAGTTCAAGGCCAGCCTGGTCTACAGAGTGAGTTCCAGGACAGCTGGGGCTACAGGGAGACCCTGTCTCGAAAAGACCAAAAAAAATTACCTGTTTCAGTTTATTTTTATTTTTATGTGCTTGAGTATTTTGCCTGTGTGTATGTTAAGTGCACTCATGCATGCCATGTCTGTGGAGGCCAGAAAAGGGAGTTGTATGCCATGGAACTAAAGTTAGCCACCATGTGGGTGCTGGGAACTGAACTCCAGTCCTCTGGAAGAGCAGCTGCTGCTCTGGAACCACTGAGCCATCTCTCCATTTTTTTTTTTTTTTTTTTTTTTTNNNNCCTTCACAACATAAAAATAGGTCCAAATGTTTGCTTTCCAGATAGAAAAATCTGTGATGTTATTTTAAAAAGCCCAATCAAGGTTAATGTTATTTTTTTTTTAATTTTTATTTATTTTTGTATGTGTATGAATGTACTGTCTGAGTGTAGGTTTGTGCACCCGTGTCGTGCAATGCCTCAGAGGTCAGAAGAGGGTCTTGGATTCCCCTGAAACTGGGGTTCTCCTGGAATTGGAATTACAGACGGTTCTTAGCCGCCATGTGGGTGCTGGGGATCGAACCCGGGTCCTCTGCAAGAGCAGTCGGTGCTCTTAACCGCTAGGCTATCTCTCCAGCCCCTCCATTTTTTTTTTTTAATGTGGGTTTTGGGGATTGAACTCAAGTCCTCTCCAGGACTTTACTGACAACTATCTCCCCAGCCCATTTTGTTTGTTTATTTTGAAATGTTTTTTAGTATTACTTTAAAAAATGATTACATTGAAAAACTTTGTATAGGTTGGAGAATTTATAAAGGGAGTGAATGCCAAATTCACATTACAGCAACAGCGATAAATTTCACAGTATTGTTGAAGCTTGGTAGTTTAGTTTTGTCAGTGAAAAATACTAAACAATTGTGATTATATATATATATATAAAATTGTGAATTTACATTCTTTTTTTAAACATTTTTAATGTAATATGTATGCATGTATTGCCTGCATGTATGTAAGTATACCTGTAGAGTCAGAAGAGGGTGTTGGATCTCCTGGAACTTGAGTTATGGACAGTTGTTAGCCACCATGTGGGTACTGGGATTCGAACCTGCCTCTTCTGCAAGAACAGCCAGTGCTCTTAACCTCTGGGCCATCTCTCCAACCCCTGAATTTACATTCTTAAATACAATTACATATTTTTAGTTTGAGAATTTTATCAGTTTAGTTATTAAAGTAGTTTTTTTTAAATTTCCTAGACTGTGATTTTTCTCTCTAGAAGTTCACTTAGGTGTTTTACATTTTCTGCAGGGCACTGGTGAAGGTACACTGGGCTGTAGAAGAGTAATAGAAAAATGATGGAAAACCTCTTGGTTTCTGGGAATGGGAGAGGACCAACATCAAAGCCTGGATGCCCATGACCACATGTGGAGTCGAGACCATAGCTAGCTCTCAGGGGAAGTGGGAAGTTCACTCTAGGGAATCAGACTCAAATCTGTAAATGACAGAGACCTCCCCTGTCCCCAGCATAAGTCCAACACAGAGGCAAAGCTACTGCCATGCAAAACCTGGGACTTCGGGGGTAGGGGGCTGTGGAGAATATGGCCACTCAGAGAAGGCTGAAATTGCTGGCCACCATGGGGAAGTCCTCCAGCTCAGAGCCCAGCCTAGCCCAGCCTAGTCTAATTTTAATTTTTTTGTTTCTTGAGACAGAGTCTTCTTATAGCCTCAGCTGGCCTGGAACTTGTTAGGTAGCTCCTCCTACCTCTGCCTACTGAGAGTCGGGACCAAAGATGTACGCCACCATGCCCAGCAGCTTTTTCAAGACAGGATTTTGTGTAGTCCAGGCTTGCCTTGAACTCCTGATTCTCCACCTCCATCTTCTGAGTGCTGGGATTATAGGTGTGTCCCGCCGTGATCAGCATTCGCGTGATCACATTTAAAAGTATTTATTATTTCTGTTTTATGTGTATGACTATATTGCCTGCATGTGTTTTTTTTTTAATTTTATTTATTTATTTAATGTGTATGAATGTACTATCTGCATGTTGGTTTGTGCACCTGTGTTGTGCAATGCCGCGGAGGTCAGAAGAGGGTGTTGGATTCCCCCTGGAACTGGAGTTCTCCTGGAATTGGAGTTACAGAAGGTTCTCAGCCGCCACGTGGGTGCTGGGGATCGAACCTGGGTCCTCTGCAAGAGCACTCGGTGCTCTTAACCGCTAGGCCATCTCTCCAGTCCCGTATTGCCTGCATGTGTATAAGTGCACCTGTGTCATGTAATGCCCATGGAGGTCAGAAGAAGGCATCATATCCCCTGGAACTGGAGTTACAGATAGTTGTTATCTGCCATGTGGGTGCTGGGAATTGAATGAATCTGGGTCCTCTGCAAGAGCAGCCAGTGCTCTTACCACTAAGCCATTTCTTCAGCCCCATGATCACAGTTTAAGAACGTTGTTAACCATGAATGTAACAAGAGATTTATAAGAAGTTAAGATTGAAACCAGGTCATACAAAGAAGAATTAGCTATAAAATGACTTCTTAAGGGGCTGGAGAGATGGTTCAGTGGTTAGGAGTGCTTGCTGCTCTTCCAGAGAACCTGAATTTGATCCCCAGTACCCACATTGGGTGGCTAACCACCATCTGTAACTCCAGTTCCAGGAGATTTGATGCCACCTTCCAGTCTCTGCAGGCACCTGCACATATGGCACATAGACAGATGCATATACACATAAATGAAAAAAAAATCTTAATAATGGATGCTTCATTTCTGGAGGGAATTCTTGGTGGGGAATGTGTGTGCATGTGTATGGGTGTATGTAAGTGTGTGTGATGGGCAGACCTTTGACCAAGTGGCAGAGTGGCAGCATTGCTGGGCGTAGTAGGCCTGCAGAATGTGGAGGGTTATTGCATGGTACTTGCTCACTGTGGAGTGGGCAGCCTTAGGAGGGAGGTGGCTTCTATCTTTGAAGGGTTGGAGGAATGCTGCCTAGCTGGGGATTCTGAAGGGAATAACTCCAGACTGGGCGAGTCTTTTGTAATCTCAGTGGTCCCCTCAGTCCTAAGATCTGTGTGTACTCTGAGAAGGACATCTGCATTTCTTCTGCCCTTTGGGCCCATGACAGGATGTAGCCTTCTCTCTGCCCACATGAAGGTTTTGTCAGTGGCCCATAGATTAAATCGGTTGGCATTGCTCTAGCATTGGGGAGCCAGTGATTCCTTTCATACGTCTCAATTCTCAGAGCAGTGGGCACCACTCTGTTCTTCTCTAGGGCATGCAACTGGAGGATCTCAGGCAGCAGCTACAGCAAGCTGAGGAGGCCCTGGTGGCCAAGCAGGAATTGATTGATAAGCTGAAAGAGGAGGCTGAGCAGCACAAGATAGTGATGGAGACTGTGCCAGTTCTGAAGGCCCAGGTAAGGGCTCTGCTTCTGCCCAAACTCCCACATGAGTGGTGCACCCACTCAGGCACTGGGGCCTGATGAGCCTCTTTGGCATTGTTTTATGGTGGCCTCTGTTGTTCTGAGTCTCTTGGACTGTTCCTTGACCTACCAGTGCCCACGAGGCCACAGGCTGTCATATCTGTTATCTGTGTACTATCATGGGGTCTTGGGGGACAAGATATGCTTTGTTCCCCTGGAGCATGGCATGGAGTACTTGATGGGTAGCTTATGGGTGGTGGGCTCACCTCTGTTCAATTTGCCAGGCGGATATCTACAAGGCCGACTTCCTAGCTGAGAGGCAGGCTCGGGAAAAGCTGGTGGAGAAGAAGGAACTTCTGCAAGAGCAGCTGGAGCAGCTGCAGCGGGAGTTCAGCAAGCTGAAGGCCGGCTGCCATGAATCAGCCAGGTGGGCTGTGAGGAGTGCCGTCACACCCACTAGGCAGAGCAGACACACACTAGGCAGCACACAATAGGAACTGCAGATTAATGGTTCTGGGCTTTTTTTAATTAAAATATTTTTAATTTTTTTATCAAATCTAGACCTGTGTCCCCACTCTATCCCCCCACCCCACCAGAGCTCATGTATTCTGCCAAGCATGCTTCTCATCTCTTTCTCAGTCTTTCTCAATATTGTCCATGTGGAAGTTGACTGTTCTGAGCAGAAGTTCACTGTTTCAGTCAGTTTTTTGATGCAGTCCTTTCTGTTGTTGTTGTTGTTGTTGTTTCCAATATGCATCACTGCCAACTGCTTTGGACAAAAGCTCAGTGGGCCGTACACAAGAAATACTTACAACTAGGTGATTGGCACTAGCATCCACAGATGAGGGATACCATTTGTCGTTTGTTTATCTGGGACTGTGTTACTTCACTTAGCATGATGTCCTCTCTACCTCCAGCCACTTTCCTGCAAAGCTCATGATGTCATCTTTCTTTTTAGTCTTTTCGAGACAAGGTCTCCTTGTAGCCCCAGCTGTCCTGGAACTCGCTCTGTAGACCAGGCTGGCCTTGAACTCACAAAGATCCGCCTGCCTCTGCCTCCCAAGTGATGTCATCTTTCTTTATTGCTGCATAGAACTCCATTGTGTAGATGTACCACATTTTCTCTATCCACTCGTCAGTTGAGGGGCATTTGGGTTGGTTCCAGCTCCTTGCTATTGTGAAGAGAGCTGAAATAAACATGGCTGTGCATGTATCTCTGCGGTGGGGTGAGTCTTGAGAGTACATGCCCAGGAGTGGTATGGCTGGATCGGGTGGCAAGTTCATTCCAAGTCTTCCAAGGGTTCTCCACACTGCTTTCCATAGTGGCTGTACGAGTTTACATTCCCACCAGCAGTGGAGGTTCTTGGCTTTTGTGTTAGGTTCTTCATACCTTTCACTACTCTCCCTGTGTCTTGTCCTTCCAACAGTGAGTTTTCTTTTTTTTTTTCTTCATTTTTTTTATTATGTATATATATTTTTTTGTACAAGAGCCACAGTGACTTTTCATAATGGTCCAGCTGTGTGCTTCACAACAGTGCATGCATTGACTGGTTGTCTAAGGCAGAAGTGTTTGTAGGGATATATTCTGTAGGGATGTATTCAGTTGAATAGCATCCTCCAAAGTTCATACCTATCTAAAACTTCAGAATGTGACATTTGGAAATAACATCTTCACAGATGTAAGTAATTAATATAAAGTCACAGTGGGGTTCCTTAAATCCAGTTATTTGACTGTGGTCTGTTGGAAGCACCATGTGAAGATAACAGAAAAAGGCCACAGCAGAGACTGATTAACAAGCTAAAGAATCCCCAGGACTGGGGGGGGTGTGTGTGTGTGGTGTTTCTGCCTAGTCAGAAGCTTGATTTAAGACACCTGCCCTTCTACATTGTGAAACTACATTTTTGGAATTTTGGGGGGGTCTTTTTGAGACAGGGTCTCCCTTTACTCTCAGCTGGCCTGGCACTCTCTATGTAGACCAGGCTGGTCTTAAAGTCACAGAAATCTGCCTTCCTCTGCCTCCCAAGTGCTGGGATTAAAGGCATACACCAACCTGTCAGGCCATTTTTTTATTAAAGTTTTGTGCATCTCATACAACATTTCTTAATCAAATTTAGATCCTTTCCCCTTCCTTGCCCCCCACCTCGCCAGAGCTCATGCATTCTGCCATACATGTCTTTCATCTTTTTCTCAGTCTTTTTAAAATTTTTCAGTGGAGAAGTTTACTACTTCAGTCAGTTCTTTGACCCAGTCTTTTTTTGTTGTTGTTCCAATTTGTATCACTCCAAAATATGCATAGATACACGACACACATACACCAAAATTAAGACATCTGAAAATAAAGTATAGGTTAATTCCAAAACATGTTTAGGGATTCACATTTTGACAGTAGAGTTGTATGCAGATAAAGAAAAAATATTACTTTACATTCCTACATTACATAGCAAGTTGATGAGTAAAATCAGATATTATATTTACTAAAAAAGAAAAAAAAGAATTATTCAGTTTGCCTTACAAATAGAGATTTAGTACTAGGATCCACAAATGAGGGACACCATATGTCATTTGTTTTTTTGGGACTGTGTTACTTCACTTAATATAATGTCTTCTAGCTTCATCCATTTACCTGTGAAGTTCATGATGTTGTCTTTCTTTACCACTGCATAGAACTCCATTGTGTACATGTACCACATGTTCTTTATCCACTCATCCGTTGATGGACACTTGGGTTGCTTCCAGCTCTTCTCTGTTGTGAAGAGAGCTGCAGTAAACATAGATGTGCATGTATTTCTGCTATAGGATGAGTCTTGTAGGTATATATCCAGGAGTTGTATGACTGGGTCAGGCAGTAGGCTCATTCTGAGTCTTTTAAGAGTTCTCCACACTGCTTTCCATAGAGGTTGTACGAGTTTGCATTCCCACAACCTCTCCAGCATTTGGTATCCTTTGTTTTCTTGATCATAGCCAGTCTTATCAGAGTAAGATGATATCTTAAAGTGGTTTTAATTTGCATTCCCTTAATTAGTGACGTCGAACACTTTTTAAGATGTTTCTCAGCCATCTTCTTTATTTGTGAAGTCTCTGTTCAGTTCTTTACTCCATCTTTTGAGTGGGTCGTTTGTTTTCTTGCTCCTTTGTTTTTTAAGTAGTTTATATATGCTGGATGTTAATGCTCTGTCAGATGTATCGCTGGTGAAAGTTTCCTCCCACTGTGGGTTTTCTCTTTACTTCTTTGATTGTTTCTTTTGCTGTACTTGAACTCACAGAGATCTGCCTGCCTCTGCCTCCTGAGTGCTAGGATTAAAGGTGTGCATCACCATGCCCAGCTGTACAGAAGCTTTTGCATTTAATAAGGTCCCACTTGTCAATTTTTGACCTTATTTCCTGTGCAGCTGCTGTTTGATTTAGAAAGTCTTTTCCTATGTCTATGTCTTGTAGGTTACTGCCAATGTTTTCTTTTATCATTTTCAGAGTTTCAGGTTTCACATTGAGGTCTTTATTCATTTGGAGTTGATTTTTGTACAGGGTGAGAGGTACAGGTTTAATTTTATTCTTCTACAAGTGGTGATCCAGTTTTGCCAGCACCAGTTGCTAAAGATGCTGTCTTTCCTCTATTGTGTTTCTTGGCCCCTTTGTCAAATATGAGGTGGCTGAAATTGTATGTGCTCAGATTTGGATCTTCAGTTTTGTTCCATTGATCTACGGGTCTGTGTTTGTGCCAATACCATGCTTTTTTTTTATGACTATAGCCCTGTAATATAGTTTGAAGTCTGGTATAGTAACTTCCCCTGCATTGTTCTTTTTGCTCACAGTTGCTTTGGCTATCCAGGGTCTTTTGTTTTTCCATATGAACTTAAGGATTTTTTTTTTCTAGGTCTGTGAAGAAACTCATGGGTATTTTTTTTTTTTTTTTGGTCTNTTGGTCTTTTCGAGACAGGGTCTCCCTGTAGCCCCAGCTGTCCTGGAACTCACTCTGTAGATCAGGCTGGCCTTGAACTCATTAAGATCCGCCTGCCTCTGCCTCCCAAGTGCTAGGATTAAAGGCGTGCACCACCACGCCTGGCGAAACTCATGGGTATTTTAATTGGTATTGGATTGAATCTGTATATTACTTTGGGCAGGATGGATGGTCATTTTTACTATATTCTTCCAGTCCATGAGCATGGGAAGTCCTTCCATCTTCTGGTGTCTTCTTTATTCTCCTTCTTCAGGGATTTAAAATTTTCATTGTAGAGATCTTTAATGTCTTTGGTCAGGTTTGTTCTTAGATATTTTATTTTGGGGAGGCTATTGTGAATGGGATGGTCTCCTTGTATTCCTTCTTCAATTGCTTGTTATTGGTATAAAGTCTACTGATTTTTTTAGGTTAAGTTTGTATCCCACCACTTTTTCTGAAACTGTTTCTTGGAGTTTTCTGGTGGAGTTTTTGGCATCCCTTAGGTAAACTATCATGTCATCTGCAAATAAGGGATAGTTTGACCTCCTCTTTTCCAATTAGTACTCCTTTAATTTCCTTTTTTTGTCTTATTGTTCTAGCGGGAGTTTCTAGTACTATATTGAAAGGGAGTGGGGATGGAGGCAGCCTTGCCAGGTTCCTGACTTTCCAGTTTTTCCCTATTTAGAATAATGTTGGCTGTGGGTTTGTTGTATATGGCTTTAATTATGTTGAGGAATGTTCCTTCCAGTCCAGTTCCCTCTAGGACTTTAAACATGAAGGCATGTTGAATTTTGATGAAGGCCTTTTCTGCATCAATTGAGATGACCATGTGGTTTTTTTGCCTTTCAGTCCATTTATGTGCTTTATGACATTTATTGTTTTATGTATGTTGAATGATCCCTGCATCTCTGGTATGAATCCCACTTGGTCCTGATGGATGATATTTTTGATGTGTGCCTGTATGAAGTTTGCAAGTATTATTATTATTTTTTTTAGTCTTTTTGAGACAGGGTCTCCTTGCAGCCCCAGCTGTCCTGGAACTCTATGTAGACCGGGCTGGCCTTGAACTCACAGAGATCCACCTTCCTCTGCCTCCCAAGTGCTGGGATTAAAGGTGTGTGCCACCACGCCCAGCTTTGTTGAGAATTTTTGCATCTGTGTTCATTTGGTATTAGAGTGATCCTGGCTTCATAGAAAGAATTTGGGAGATTTCCCCCTGTTTCTATCCTCTTGAATAATTTGAGTAACAATGGCTGTAGGTCCTCTTTAAATGCCATATAGAATTCTGCCGTGACTCCATATGGGCTTGGGCTTTTAGTTGGGAGTTTTTTTTTTTTTATTACAGTTTCAATTTCCTCATATATTATAGGTCTGTTTAAGCTGTCCATTTCTTCTTGGTTAAGCTTTGGTGATTTCCATGATTTCAGATATTCATCCATTTCTCTTAGGTTTTTAAATTTAGTATAGTTTTTTTTTTTTTTTTCGGTCTTTTTGAGACAGGGTGTCCCTGTAGCTCCAGCTGTCCTGGAACTCACTCTGTAGACCAGTCTGGCCTTGAAGTCACAAAGATTTGCCTACCTCTGCCTCCCAAGTGCTAGGATTAAAGGCGTGCACCACCATGCCCTGCTTGAGTATAGTTTTTAAAGTATTCCTGTATGAGTGTCTGGATCTTTTCATTATTGGTTGTGATGTTTCCCTTTTCATCTCTACTTTTATTGATTTGGAGTTGCTCTTTCTTTCTTTTGGTCTACTAGGCTAAATGTCTATTTATCTTGTTTATCCTTTCAAAGAACCAGCTTTGGATTCATAGATACTTTGTATTGTTTTCTTTGTTTCTTATTTCATTGATTTCTGCTTTGATTTTTGTTATTTCTTCCTGTCTGTTGGGTTTAGGATTCATTTGTTGTTGTCTTTCAAGTGTTTTTAGTTGCAGTGTTAGGTCAATTATTTGTGCTCTTTCTGTTTTCTTTTTTTTCTTAATGTAGGAATTTAGGGCTATAAATTTTCCTCTTAGGACTGCTTTTAAAGTGTCCCATAGGTTTTGTTCTGCGCCACCACCTCTGGCCATTTCTGGCTTTTTTTTTTTGGTGGGGGAGAGGGTCTTTTTGAGACAGGGTCTCCCTTTAGTCCCAGCTGGCCTGGAGCTCACTCTGTAAGCCAGGCCGGCCTTGAACTCACAGAGATCCACCTGCCTCTGCCTCCTGAGTGCTGGGATTAAGGGTGTGTGCAACCACATCCAGCTTATGTCTTTTTTTTTAAGTCCATAAAGTCCAATTTGTGGTGCTCAAATATTTTTACCATGCTACCAACTGAAACAATTAAAACAGTAAAAAGAAAGGGCTGGGTGTGGTGGCACATGCCTTTAATCCCAGCACTCAGGAGGCAGAGGCAGACAAATCTCTGTGAAACCAAGGCCAGCCTGGTCCACATAGTGAGTTCCGGGCCAGCAGAGTCTACTGGGAAACCCTGTCTCAAGAAAAAAACAAAAACAAAAACAAAATTCCCCCCAAAACAAAAACAACTTTCCTTCTTCCAGGAGCTCTCAGTTGTCAGCAGCTCCTCAGCTGGGGCTGGGGCTTCATGGAAATGCTGGGACTTTGTTTGGCTTGAGGTTGTGCAGGTCTTATAGTAGTAATAGTCTCTCACCTGTCTAGCCACAGGTTCTTGGCCTTGATAACAGTTAATAGTATGGCCTCCATCTTGTAAAGAAGGCCTTAACATCTAGTCAGAAAGTGGTCAATTACTGCCAGAACATTTGTGCCACTATTGAACCAGTGGGCATGTCTTGCCAGGCCAGTTGGTATTGTAGCTCACGGGGTTCACAGCTGGGTATGGTTGATGGTGACTTTTCCAGTAGCATGCATAGCACCTTTTGGCACTATGAAAGCTAGCCAGTAGTGATGAAGCTTTGAGGTCAGCACTAGCTTGACTTCTCCATGTTTGTTCTGTGCCTCACATATATAGGGTTTCCAGCAATAGGCTCTTACTGTCAAATTCTGGAAGGCAAATACCAGTAGCAATTGTCAGTATTGTTTGACGGTCTATGGGACCTCCCTGATCAATAACTGCAAAAGAAGTTCATTCCTAACGTAAGGCTTTTTATTTGTGTGCTTATGGTATCTGGTAAGGGCATTAGTACCCTGTTATAGGGTAACTCCATGTAAATTCTATATTGTATATGTATATGTTTCAGAAATCTCTCTCTAATAATCCCTCCTCTACCCTGCCCTCCCATCTCACCCTTGTCTCATTATTTCTCCCTTTTTTTCTATCATTCTTCTTTATACCATTATATTCTGTCTCTCCTCCCTTGGAAGGTACCCCCTCGCATGGCCCTGTACCAGTTTCTTGATCTACAGGTTTTTCAAATGAAACACATATCTGAAAATTCAAAACTAACATTCAAGGCTGGGTGCGGTGTTACATGCTTTTAATTCCAGTGCTTGGGAGGCAGAAGCAGGCATACCTCTGTGAGATTGAGGCCAGCCAGGTCTACATAGCCAGTTTCTGGAAGACCCTGTGTCAAAGATCAAAATCAGTCAATCAGTCAATTAAACAAACTACCATTAGCATTCACATATAAGAGAAAACATTCAGTGTTTATCTTTCTTGGCCTAGATTACATTGCTCAGGATATTTCCAATTCCATCTATTTACCTGCAGATTTCATAATTTCAGTTTTCTAAACAGCTAAATAATGCTCAGTTGTGTAAATGTAACACATATAGGTTGTTTCTGTTTTGTGGTTGGAATCAAGGATGTAGAATACCATCCATTTCTACCATTTTAAGGTACCAAGTTTGTGATAGGTTGCTGACAAAGCTAATATAGGGGGAACATGGGCAGTGACTGCTAATAAGTGCAGGTTAGTTTTTTTTGAGATCATGAAAATATTCTAAAATTATGGTGATGACTGGATGTGCTGATATAGTAAAATCTACTGAATGATACACTTTAACTGTGAATTGTATGATATGAATTACATCTCAGTAAAGCTTTATATAGTTTTAAAAACTGTAAGCATTAATTAAATGGTTTCTGCTTTCAAAGGATTGAGGATATGAGGAAGCGGCATGTAGAGACTTCCCAGCCTGCTCTACCCCCTGTTCCAGGTGAGTAAATGGGCATTAGGCTTCAGGAGGAGGGGGCAGGGAGGGCAGGGTGCTTTGCTGAGAAAAAGTGTGTGGTAGCCTCCCTGCTCCTCTGATGCAACGAGCTTTTTTTGGTCACCCCCAATGGTAGCCCATATTACCCTCAGACTACGGGCAGAATGTGATGATAGGGGTGATTGCCAGCCACACATGCAGTGAGATAGAGTGGTCCCAGCACGTTGCTGCTCCCTCATTCCCTTTGAGGTCTACCCAAATACACAGCCAGTATTTTTTTTTTTCAGCTCACCACTCCTTTCATCTGGCCATGCCCAACCAGAGGAGAAGCCCTCCTGAGGAGCCACCTGACTTCTGTTGTCCCAAGTGCCAGTATCAAGCTCCTGATATGGACACTCTACAGATACATGTCATGGAGTGCATTGAGTAGGACTGGCAGGTGCAAGGCCATGTATGATACCATGCCTGGACAATGTATCCTGCTGTTTCCTCACCTCTCTTCCCACTGCACAATTAAAGGAGGAGCTGGTGGATCTTTGCTTCTGCCCTCCCGTCTCTAGTCACCCTCAGGGCAGACAGCCCTACCAGCACTCATTCTCTTCTCTTTGCCTTTTCTTTTGTGTGCCTGAGCCACTTGCCTCTGGTGTCTTCTTCCTCTCTCTTCTCCCATTTCCCTAGGGAGTTTAGAATGGAAGCCAAGGGCTCTCAGGGATCACCCCTTCTTTGGTCAGACTGGGTGTAGCTCTGCCTCCCTTCAGCTGGTGCCTTGCCTGTCCTGAGCTGCAAGCTCTCCTCCTGGGGCATATGGTACTCAGAGGCTATAGAATAGTGTGTTTAGCCACTTGCCTCTGATGGATAGCTGGGAAGTTTCCAGAAGTTCTGCTACCATAAACAGCGTTGTGGTGAAAGTACTTCTGCACTGATCCATGTGTGCCTTTGGGACAGATGCTTAGATATGGCACTGAAGCCTGGCCAGGGATGAGGTGGGTAGACCTTTGAATTTCTGCCATCTGCTAGATGTGCTGTCCTTACTAAAGGCTGAGCTTAAGTATCTTTTCTGAGGTGCGTGGGTCCTTTCTAATTTCTCTGCTATAAATTACGGGCTTTTCATATCTTTTGCCCATTTCCTATTTGGTCATTACCCTTTGTTCCCAGGCTTTGGAACCTCTTTAATCTTCAGCCAGATTAGCTCTTGTCTGTACAGAAAGCATACACGTCTTATTGCACTTTGAATATGTTACTGGTTTTCAGTCTTGAGGCTGTTGATGTACTCCCATTGCTTTGGCTTTGGAGTTGGGACTACTATATTGTCTGACAGATGGATATTGCATATGCCCTCTTTTCTTTTTCTGACACCAGTGCGCTCTTGTCTTTTGCCAAACATATTGTCCTGTGTGAATGGTGGTGGCCATAGTTTGTGATGCCAGCCCAAATGCCCTGCCTTGAGAGCCATTTGGTGACTGGCAGATTATGAACTAGAGGACTCTTCACTTGTTTTGCAAGGTTCTACATGTTTCTTGAGGACTCACAGTTATGGATATTAGCTCTGTAATTTTAGTAAAGGAAAGGAAGTTGGTGTTGAAAGACTACAACAAATGTACATTGCTGACTCTTCCACTCCCCTCCAAGCTTCCATGGTTCTGAGTGGAATCTGTAAATCCATCCCATAAGGCTTCTTGAGTATTAGAAGGCTGAGTAGAATTGAGATAAAAAGCCTTTTAAAACTAATCCTGGGGTTGGAGAGATGGATCAGTGGTTAAGAGCAGTGGCTGCTTTTGCAGAGGATCTGGGTTCAATTCCCAGCACTGACATGGTGGTTAACCATCCATAACTCCAGTTCCAGGGGAATCTGACCTCCTGTGCTGACCTCTGGCATTGTACACACCTACATGCAGGCATTACACTCATACACATAAAATAAAAAGACTCCATACAAATATTTTAAAGAAGTAATCCTGAGCTAGGACCTTTTCACAATTTGCAGGGGAGGAGAAGTGCTCCATTTCCTAAAGCCCAGGTATCTTATCCGATACAACTTTGGGGAAAATGTTAAAGGCACAGAAAAATTCTTTGTTTAGGATTCTTCATTTAAATAGCTATCCTCAAGTTACAGGAATATTGTTGGTTTGGTTCCATTTCGTTTGGTTTGCTTTGGTTAGGTTTTGTGGCAGTGCATGACTCTCCCTGTTGCTGTGTTAAAAATTCCTGCAGACTTGGAAACAACCAAAATTCCTCTTTTCCCAGTTGGAAGCCAGAAGTTGCAGGTTCTGAGAATCACATCCAGATTTTCTCTCAGCCTTTGATGGTTTCTGCAGTCCTTGGTATCCTTGGCTTATAGATTCATCACTCCAATCTACTTCTAGGGCCACATAAGGATATTAGATTGGAGATGTGGGGTCTGTCTGGATGATCCAGGAGGATCTCCAGCATGAGAACCTCACTACGCTTACCAAGACCCTTTTTCCAAAGAAAATCATGTTCCCAAGTTCTGGGGGTAGGGCTTGCATAAATCTTCTAGGTGTTACCACTCAACCCAGAGTAGGGACCTCTTCTGAGCCTGAGAAAATGGAGCCCAAATGCAGGTCCCTCAAGGTCCCTAAGACTTGCTACTCTGCTAGAAGAACTTGGTGTCTAGGGGGATGGTGACCACCAGGCTACAGAGTTTGGAGGAGGGCAGGGTCCTTGAAGGTGCTACACTGCTATAAGGTTCAGTGGGTATGAATGGGAAAGCCGGGTGGGCTATATCAGGAGAGAGTTGTTTGGCCACCTACACTGGCTGTAGAATGTTGAGCTTCATGCTTCTTGGATGAATAAAGATGCGTAGGTGCTCTTCTGACCAGTACCTTCTCCTGAAAGGAGCTTAGGAAGCAGGTGTGACCCAGGCCGCACAGCAGAATAACCTGGAAGCTTGAAAACATGCTGGCCTGGACTGGTTGAGCCTAAATCTGAGCCTAAACCCATGCAGTGGTTGGAAGCTGGTATCCTTCCCAGAGACCAGGAGCCCTTGCCACCTGCTTCCCTTGCACTATGAAGTAGGATTAATCACATATTAGATGCCGAGGCTTGGAGATGCTGACATCTTACCCAAGATGGGGCATGCTTCTTTTCTGAAATTGAGCCAGACCTGGGAAAACTGGTTGGCTTGCTTTCTGAGGGAATTGGCCTGTGTGTCGTATTACCTGTGGCTGCTGAATCCAGACAGTTGGAAGCATGCCCTATCTGGAAGTAGAACTTCTGTTCGTGTTGTTTATGCATGCTTCCCTGCTGCTGGTCCATGCCCAGGAGAAATCCAGACAGGCTTAGTAAGCACAACACAGAAGACTTCCCCCACAGTAGTAACTAAAACAATATGGGTTCAGATGCTAAGAGATGATGTCAAAATCTGGAAAATTGTGGCCCCATCTGTGACAGCCTCAGATAAGGTGAGACTTGCAGTGCTGCCCCTTTAAAATTTTTTTATTTATTTTTGTATGTGTATGAATGTACTGTCTGCATGTAGGTTTGTGCACCCGTGTTGTGCAATGCCGCTGAGGTCAGAAGAGGGTCTCAGATTCCCCTGGAACTGGAGTTCTCCTAGAATTGGAGTTACAGACAGTTCTTAGCTGCCATGTGGGTGCTGGGGATCGAACCCGGCTCCTCTGCAAGAGCGGTCGGTGCTCTTAACCGCTAGGCTATCTCTCCAGCCCCCAGTGCTGCTCCTTTTAATGGGTTATTTGGTGAGATGGGACAAGCACATTGGAAGCATCCTTAGTCCTCTTTACCTAGAGACAGTTGGATAGCCACAGTGACTATTGCATTGGTGTGACCCTCCTGACACCATCTTTTGTCACTGTCATCGGCTGTGGTGAAATAAGAGGCTATGTATCTGATGACACACGCCTGCAACGCTAGTGTCTTGAACATTTTATTGCATGAAAAGTGCTCTGTAGTGTGGTGTGAGAAGGCCAGGGAATTAAATTATGTATAAAATGTGAAATAAATAAGATCTGCGAGTATGTACCCTGCCCACATGGGTGGATGTGGAGGTGGCATTGCTAGTAATAAAAATTTCCTTTTGTGTTGATTTCTTCCATGGCTTTAATTCTCATGCATTACTTTGATATATACAAAGTAGCTGTTAAACTCAGCTCTGAGGTTTCCTCTGTATCTGAGGAAAAGTCACTGTTGATGACAGTGGCCAAGTCAACTTTCCTGGTGCTTATATTTCTTGCGGCTGCAGCAGCAAAGCACCACAGATTGGTGATTTACACAACAGAGGTTTACTATCCTCCAGTTCTGGAGGGCGGAGGTCCAAGAAGAAGGTATGGGCACAGTGGATTCCTCATGAGGGAGAACCTATTCTAGGCCCTTCTCCCAGTATGTAGCAGGCCCCAGCAATTCTTTTTTTAGATTTATTATTATTTTTTATGTGTATGAATGTACTGTCTGCATGTAGGTTGATGTACCTGTGTCGTGCAATGGCCAAGGAGGTCAGAAGAGGGCGTCACATTCCCCTGGAACTGGAATTAAAGGCGGTTCTTAGCCGCCAGGTGGTGCTGGGAATCGAACCCGGGTCCTCTGTAAGAGCAGTCGGTGCTCCCAACTGCTGAGCCATCTCTCTAGCCCCAAGGGCCCCAGCAATTCTTAGACCTGCATCTTTTGTCTCTTGCCATTCTTGTCATATGGCCTTATTGTGTGTTTCCTTTTTGGGGGTGTTCTTTTGGGGACAGGGGTCTCCCTGTAGCCCCAGCTGTCCTGGAACTCACTCTGTAGACCAGGCTGGCCTTGAACTCACACAGATCCACCTGTGTCTGCCTCCCCAGTGCTGGGATTAGTGTGTTCCCACTTTTTATAAGCACTGGTGTCAACCAAAAAGATGGACATTTGGTATCAGTTTGAAAACATTTTGTTCAGTAACTGACAACAGTAAGAGAAAGAACTAGTCTCTGCTGATCTGCAGAGATTGTCATGAGAGTTTTTGGGTATGGAGCTCAGTGTCGTGGGTTTGGAGGAGAGAGGAAGGAATCTGGTTATTCTTGGGCTTTTGGCTCACATACCCGGGGACCTGGACCATCTGTCACTGGGAAGACCAGGGAAAGGGGAGGTCAGAGTTGGGAGAAGGGGTTCAAAGCTCTGTGTGAGAGCCTGCCCTGGGCTCCTTCATCTTGCCTGTACTGTTAGGGTAGTTTCATGTTGAGGCTGCAGGCTCTCTGTTATCCATTGCTCATATGGCAACCAGAGTGATCTGGTGAACCTAGTTCTTTTTTTTTTTTTTTTGAGACAGGGTTTCCCTTTAGTCCCAGCTGGCCTGGAGCTCGCTTTGTAGACCAGGCTGGTGGTGAACCTATTTCTGCTTTGCTTAATGTCCAGTGATTTTCTGTTGCTTGAGACATAAACTCTATCCTCAGCCTCGAGCTCCTCTGACTTCACTCATACTCCTTTCAGCAGGCCCAGCCATTCCATGCTGGCCTTTTTCCCCTTCTTCATCCCACTCAGTGCTTCTGTGCCTTAAGTCCTTTGCTCTTGTCCTCTCCTTTGCTGAGAAGGCTCTGTCTCCTAATCTGCACAATTGATTTCTTTGTCATTTAGCTCTAAGTGTCAGCACAGTCTGTTTCCTCAGAACTGTTTGTCATACATATTACCCTGATTTAATTCCCCACATCAGCTAAAACCACTGACCTGTTCTGTTCTGTTTTCTCTTTCCTCTCATTAGAGGAAGAGAAACCTTGTCCATCTTGCTTGGTGGCATGCCTTAGCCTGTGCTCAGCACAGGAAGAACTGCATGTTTACTGATTGCCTGAACTTGTCTGAAGCAACATCAGGATTCCTTTGTCAGTATTTTCATGGACATCCCCTGTCACCGTAATTGGTGGTTGATAGAAATTATTGTATTAATGTGATAGAAATGGTAGCACTGGAATCTTATTTTAGGAACTGTGGTAAGTATGGCATTTTTGTGTGGTACTGCAATTGGAACCTAGGGATTTGTATATGATAAGCATGCATACCACCTACTTAGCTACGACCCCAGACTATCAGCATTTCTCTCTCCCTTCCCCTCTCCAACAGAGTCCTACTATGTAGTCCTGACTGAAATAGAACTACATAGCCCAGCGTGGCCTGGAATTTGCAGCCATTCTGCAGCCTGTCCACTGGTGGCCTCACAAGTGTGCCACCCTGTCTGGCCAGCATTTTTATTTGTTTAGAATTTGAGTGGGTAGCTGGGCATGGTAGTATATATCAGTCTGTAATTCTAGCACTTGGGAGGTGGAGGCAGGAGGAATACCATGAGTCTGAGGTCAGCCTGGTCTACAAAACAAAATTTTGTTTCAGAAAAGAAAAACAGAATTTGGATAGATGATGCGTCCTTCATAATACACACATAAGAATATAGATTCTGACGTCATACAGACAAGTCCCAGACTGGACTGGAGTGAGATTCCTGAGCCTTGCTTTCCTCATCTGTAAAACTGTGAAGCAATTTTAGTTTGGACACAGCCGAGTTTTCTATTGGATTATGATTACTGGAAAGTCTTAGAATGTAAAGACAGGCAGTTGGGCCTGGCCATGGTATAGCACGGTTGTCATCCCAGCATTCGAAGGTGAAGCAGGAGGCTTATGAGTTCCAGGCCAGACTACTCTGTATAGCAAGACCCTGTCTCATAAAACAAACGAAAATTCAGTTGGTGATTCCCTGCAAAGGACTGAAGGGTACAGGATTTTTTTGGGAGGTCATAAGACATGTCTGTGAATATGCTACAAACCATAGAATCATACACTCTAGGTAGATGGATCATGTGGATTAGACTTTAATAAAATGTGCATTAAAATTTTTAAGAAGGGGCTGGAGAGATGGCTCAGCAGTTAAGAGCACCGACTGCTCTTGCGGAGGACCTGGGTTCGATTCCCAGCACCCACATGGCAGCTAAGAACTGTCTTTAACTCCAGTTCCACGGGAATCTGACGCCCTCTTCTGACCTCCGCAGCATTGCATGACACGGGTGTACCAACCTACATGCAGACAGTACACTCATACACATAAAAAATAATAAAATTAAAAAAAGAAAAATGTTAATAAGGAGCTCGGTGGTTAACAGTACTTGCTGCTCTTGCAGAGGACCCTGGTTCAGTTCCTAGCACCAAGATGGTGGCTAATAACCATCCATAATTCCAGTTCCAGGGGAATATGACACCCTCTTCTGGCCTCTGCAGGCACTGCATGAATGTGGTGCACTTACATGCATGTAGTCACAACACTCATTAGACATAAAATTAAAAAAATAAAAGTTACCTGCCGGGCTTGCTGTTGTTTGTCTTTAATCCCAGCTCTTGGGAGGCAGGGCCAGGCAGATCTCTGTGAAATTGAGGCCAGCTTGGTCCCCATAGTGGATTCCAGGCAGGCTGGGCCTAGGAAGATCATGTCAAAAAAAGTTATCTAAGTTGTATGCAGTTTCCTAGAATCCTCTGTGGCAGTGCAGACAAAGACATGGAAGTGGCACATTTACCTTTAAAGCTGTTTCCCAAGCAGCCTTTTGATAGGCTCCAATGCTACTCTCCTAGCTAGAAGGGCCAAACTGGAGGGGAGGGTGGGTGACTGTCCCATGAAAAAGAATGATCCTTTTTTTTTTTTAATCCAATTGATGTTTTATTTATTTTTTTAAATTTTATTTATTTTTGTATGTGTATGAATGTACTGTCTGCATGTAGGTCTGTGCACCCGTGTCATGCAATGCCGCGGAGGTCAGAAGAGGGTGTCGGATTCCCTTGGAACTGGAGTTAAGACGGTTCTCAGCTGCCATGTGGGTGCTGGGGATTGAACCTGGGTCCTCTGTAAGAGCAGTCGGCGCTCTCAACCGCTAGGCCATCTCTCCAGCCCCAAAAGAATGATCCTTTCTACAGAGACCCACGGTTCCAGCCAACTAAAAAGTAGCAATTGCTGCTCTAGCAGACTGAAGTTGCTTTCTTGAGCAACCAAAGGCAAACCCATGAAGGGGCATGGGTTGGTGGGCTAGGTCATGGGTGGCACTATTGCATCCCCAGAGGAACAGAACTAAGTGGGCAAGTATGTTATGTACTGGACAGTGTGGAAACAGGGTCACCCAGGCATATCTGCTTTCCTAGAATTCCAATTATGGCTGTACTCACCGTTGTTTTTGGGGGGGTTTGAGACAGGGTCTCTCTATAGCCCCAATTGTCCTAGAACTCACTGTGTAGACCAGGTTGGCCTTGAACTCCCATAGATCCTCCTGCCTCTACCTCCCAATAGCTGGGATTAAAGGTGTGTACCATCACACCTGGCTACATTCACCTTTTTTTTTTTGTCTTTTTGAGACAGGGTCTCCCTTTAGTCCCAGCTGGCCTAGAGCTCGCTATGTAGACCAGGCTAGCCTGCTTCTGCCTCCCGAGTGCTAGGATTAAAGGTGTGCACCACCATGCCTGGCTTTTTTTGGTGCATTTTCTTTTTGGGGGAGCTGACAGAGGAGGGTCACTGGGGCTTGCTGGCTGCCAGGCTAGCTCTAGGTTCAGTGAGAAGCCATCTTAGGGGAATGAGATAGAGAATGATAGAATAGGACACCTGGCAACCTTCCTTGGCCTCTGCCTGTGTGCATAACCACACACGTATGTGCACATAGACACACACACACACACACACACACACACAATTCTTGGAAATTGTGGGGTTTTATCAGGAAGACCTAGCTGCCAATTGAAGACGCCACTGCCTAAGGATATGGGAGCAGCAGAAGGTGTAGTAGCCCTCCAGACATCCCCGCTGCCCTTCTCTGCTACCTCAGTCCCTTGCTCTTACTTCCTTTGCTTCCAAAAGCTCTTTGGTCTGGGAGCCTCAGACCGAAGAGCAGCATGGGCACTGGGAAAAGAGGGTGCTGTGAAGAATAGTTGCTTGCTGGGCAAAGCAGTGTCATGTATGAGAGAGACTGGAGAGATTCAGAGACCTATGCAAGACAGGTATGCTCAGAGTGACAGTGTCTTGGGGAGGTTCAGAAAGTGTGTCAAGCTGGGTGGTGGACTCATGGGCTCTGGCTGGGTCTATAATCAATATATTAATGAAAAGAACCAAAATGAGGAAAAGGAAAAAAAAAACCAAAATGTGGAAAAGGTAAGAAGGCTCTAAATATTTGTGTGAATGAAAGCAGGGTTCAGGATCGGTCTCACTGCCATTATGGCTGTACAGAGGACTGCTGAACACTGTGCCACACCATGGCTATAACATAGCTGGCTGTATGGAACTTATGTATGAATACTATCTGGGAAGCAGTGTCTTAGTGGGGGAGCCCTTACACTGTAAACAGAAATGAGGGAGGAATTCTGAGCTGTGGAGGATCAGGCTTTATAGTAACATTCTTCACTGAAGAGAACATGATTTACTGGGTAAATAACAATTCCAGGAAAAGGCAGAGAAAGTGTAAGATGAGCTAAAGCAGCTTGTCCTTGAAAAATAAGCCCTCAAAGAATAACAGCTGCTCTATGAAAAAGAACTCCAGGTGTGGTGGCACAGAGGCAGAGGCAGAGGCAGAGGGCAGAGGCAGAGGCAGAGGCAGAGGCAGAGGGCAGAGGCAAGCAGGTGTCTAGGAGTTCAAGGCCAGCCTGGTTTACATAGTGAGTTCCAGGACAGCTGGGGCTACCAGGAGATCTTGTCTCAAAAGACAACAAAACAAAACAAAAACAGAAAAAAGGAGAACTCAAGTGACCACCAGCAGAAATGAAATGAAAGCCGGCTCATTACTGATCTGAATTTTCCTCTCTTTTCTTGAAGGGAAGAATTCAGCTGAGACATGTAGTTTAAGCAAGGATTTATTATATTTAGCAAATGATCGAGTACTCCTGAGGGCTTAGCAGGGTGAGAGCTTGATTTCTTTCTTTCTTTTTGTAAGAGATTTTTAGTATTTATGAGATGGTTGGCATATTCATGACGTAAATCATGGAGGGCTGGAATTTTTTTAGTGTTTTTTTTTTTTCTCCATGAAGCTCTTGAAAAGCCCACAAGGTAAGGGGATGGATGATTCTGGGGTTTGTAATGTAGGAAAAAGAACAGAACTGCAGCTTCAAAGATGTTTAATCACTCCTGTGGTAGTCTTCCCACCTCAGCCTCTTGAGTGCTGGGATTACAGGCATGAATCACTTGACTCAGCTTGAAGTATCTTCTTACAGACACAGTTCAGCCAACATCAGGAAACCTCACATACTCAACTGAGCCTCACTTGTGGGAATGACTTTTCTAGGAAAATGCCCTCTGTTAGAAATGAGAATTTTTATTTTTGGTCTTTTTGAGACATGGTCTCCCTGTAGCCCCAGCTGGCCTGGACCTCACTATGTAGGTAGATCAGGCTGGCCTTGAACTCACAAAGATCTTCCTGCCTCTGCCTCCCGAGTGCTGGGATTAAAGGCGTGTGCCACCATGCCTGGCCTTACAAATGGGAATTTTTTTTTAAATACTTTTTATTTTTTTTTTAATATTTTTAATTTTATTTATTTATTTATTTATTTATTTATTTATTTATTTATTTATTTTTGGTCTTTTTGAGACAGGGTCTCCCTGTAGCCCCAGCTGTCCTGGAACTCACTCTGTAGACCAGGCTGGCCTTGAACTCACAAAGATCCACCTATTCCACCGGCCTCTGCCTCCCACGTGCTAGGATTTTTTTTTAATTTTAATTATTTCTGTGTCCGAATGTACTGTCTGCATGTCGGTTTGTGCACCGTGTAATGCAGTGCCCTCGGAGGTCCGAAGATGGTATGTGTTCGCCGATTCCGATGGAACGGGGTTCTCCTGGAATTGGAGTTACAGAGGGTTCTTAAGCCGCCATCCCACTGTGGTGCGGGGAATTGAACCGGGTCTCTGCAAGAGCAGTCAGCGCTCTTAACCTTAGGCTATCTCAGCCCACAAATGGAATTGGATCTCGTTGTGTGGTTGTTGTGATTATTTCTACATGTGTTCAACTCCCTCCTACTGTGTGATCAGCTTATTTAAATCTAGGTGGCCTTTATGAAAACAATGTAAATAATCTAACTAGGCCTTGGGCTCCTCTGTAATCAGATTACACAGTTCTTATCTTTTCTTCTTTTCTTTTTTTTTTTTTTTTTTTTTTTTCGACAGAGTCTCATTGGTATAGCCTTGGTTGGCCTGGATGCCGCAGTATGTTCACCAGGCTGCCTTGATTGAACTCATCCGATCCATCTTTGTTCTCTCGCCTACTGAGTGCTTGCTAGCATGTACTCAACCCAGCCACATATTTTTCATCTAAAATTCTGTTTCCCTATTTCTCCCTCCTGACCTTTCCTTCCCCCGGCCCGAAAATAATGTACTCTGTAGTGGATGTGTTCTGACACATAATATCACTAAAACGTCACTATTAAGTAATGAATTCTCCCTAGTTTTGGTTGTAAACCCTAGGTTGGCTTAGATTGTCAGTCTGTTTGTGGTTTTGAATGCTGTTATGGATTAGTAGGGATCAGAAAAGGAAAAATTCTCCCCCTGAGAAGACAGTTGACAGTTCTTCCCTTTCTTTCACACATCTTGTGGATGCACAGTTTAAATGAAAAAAAAAAAAAAAAAAAAAAAAAAACAAAAGTAAGCACAAGATGGCTAGACTGGAAGGTCCTCTTCTTTTCTGGTCAGGGAGCCCAAGTTTGTAAAAAGCGTGCTAAGAGGAACCAATGCCCCAGCTCTGGATTTCCTATGAGACCCTTGGACCTGCGACCCACTTTCAGGGACTGTGGTGGTTTGGATGAGTGTGTCCCCCATAGGCTCTAGGTATTCAGAACATTTGTCTCCAGTTGGTTGGTGCTGTTTTTTTGGAGGTCTT
>VZQC01011341.1:1654555-1734295 GCA_009823505.1 Rhizomys pruinosus | reverse complement strand
TAAAAAACAAAAAAAAAATTCACATATGCAAGCTTCCAGTAGTCTATTAGCCTCTGCTTCCTTACAGTCATGCACCAGCCCTGGTTCTTTTCTTTTCTTTTTTTTTTCTTTTTTAATTTTATTTATTTCTGTATGTGTATGAATGTACTGTCTGCATGCAAGTTTGTGCACCCGTGTCGTGCGATGCCGCGGAGGTCAGAAGAGGGTATCGGATTCCCCTGGAACTGGAGTTCTCCTGGAATTGGAGTTACAGATGGTTCTCGGCCACCATGTGGGTGCTGGGGATCGAACCCGGTCCTCTGCAAGAGCAGTTGGCACTCTTAACCGCTAGGCCATCTCTCCAGCCCCCAGCCCTGGTTCTTTACAATCTTTCTGCCCCCTCTTCCAAAATGATCCCTGAGCCATGGATGGGTGAGGTTTAACATAAGGGTCCCATTCAGGAATACACACTCTGGAGGCTCCATTCTTAGAAGCTTGGCCACTTGTGGCCTTCTGTTTGTATTACACTCTATTGTATAAGGAAGCTTCACTGGTGAAAATTTAGGGATGTACTAATTTTCTCTCTGCCCCTCATTCCACTATGTTCCACTGTAGAACTATCTCCTAGAATTAAGCATCTTAGGATGTGTATTTTCTATGTCTGACCAGTTGTGGGATTCTGCAGCAGCCTCCATCTGTTGCAAAGAGAAGCTTCTTTGATGAGTGGTGTATGGTATGCTTGTCTGTAAATATGATTCCATATTTAGTGTATGATGAGAAATTTCATTTGTTTAGAGATATGACAGAGATAGGGTTTTCTCTAGGATCTGTGTCTCCTCCAGCCTTGTCATTTGTCTGAGTTTACAGTGGCTCTCATGGGTTCACCCCCATTGAGACGGTTCCTAGTCCAATTAGATAGCTGTTGACTATCCCCCAGATAACAGTGCCACTACTGCACCAATAGAGGTAGCATGCTGTGCAGCTCATTGTGGTTATTAGGCTTTAGGGCTGGGTTGTGCCATTGACTGATTTTCTCCCTTAGCAGTGTGCACATTGTCTAGCATTATGAGCACTAAACTTCAGGTAGAAAACTTCCAGCTCAGTTCCTTGTTCCATTACTCCAAGTTCTATTTATGAAGTATGTCCTGTCTTGAGCAGTAGAGTCTTATTTCCTATTTCTGGTAGAAAATCAAGAGCTTTCAAGATAAACTGTGTTACTTTGGGAGCCTCTTGGATCACTCTCACTAGCCATTCAAAGGCAGGTGTCTTCTGTCTGGTGCTGTGTTCCTTGCCATACAGTCTCCAGGTATACAATGTACACCAATGTTCATACAGTGTATGTGTATTTCTCATGGGGCCTTGGGGGCAGCATATAACCCTCTGGGTTCCATAGCCTCTAAAGATCCAGTCCTCTGTACTCTCTTTTTACCTTCCCACCTCCCTCTTCCTTCCCTAGCCCAGTAATCCCATTATCCCCACTCTCTCCCTCTCTTGAGTTCGCTCGACCCCCACCATGCCCCAGTGCATGTCCCTCCTCCCAACCAAGCTGAATACTCCCACTTTCTCCACTTTCTCCCTAGTAACATCAATTCCTTACTATCCCCCCTTACAGACTCTTTCTTCTCTTTTCCCTCCATGTATCCTTTCCATGTTCTTGGCTCCTGGTGTTACATCAGGATATACACTCGTGGATACGGGATTGATGCTACAATCCATAAATAAGGAAGAACATACATCACTTGGTTTTCTGCCTTTGTGTTACTTCACTTAGTATAGCATTCTTTTTTAAATTTATTTATTTATTATTTTTTATGTGTATGAGTGTACTGTCTACATGTAGGTTGGTGCACCTGTGTCATGCAATGCCGCAGAGGTCAGAAGAGGGTGTCTGATTCCCCTGGAACTGGAGTCAAAGACAGTTCTTAGCTGCCATGTGGGTGCTGGGATTCGAACCTGGGTCCTCTGCAAGAGCAGTTGGTGCTCTTAACTGCTGAGCCATCTCTTCAGCCCCAGTATAACATTCTTTAGTTTCATCCATTTACCTGCAAATTTCACACTTTCATCTTTTCTTAATGCTGAGTAGTACTCTATCATGTAGATATACCAAATTTTCATTATCCATTTGTCAGCTGTGGGACATTAAGGTTGTTTCCACTTCTTCACTACTATGAAGAGAGCAGCAACAAACATGGATGTACAGGTATCTTTACAGTATGATGAGTCCTTTGGGTCTATGCCAAGGAGTGAGTAGTATAACTGAGTCACAGGGTAGGTTCCTTTTTAGTTTTTTGAGAGTTCCCCACACTGCCTTCCACAGTCGTTGCACTAGTCTGCATTCTCACCAGCAGGAAATGACTGTTCCACTTTCTCCACATCCTCACCAGCATCTGTTGTCTTTGGTTCTCTTGATCTTAGCCAGTATGATTGGGGTAAGATGAAATCTTTAAGTACTTTTTATCTGTTTCTCAAATTACTAAGGAGTTTGAGCACTTTTTAAGGTGTTTCTCAGCCATTTTTATTTCTTTGTTTGAGAATTCTCTCTGTTCACAGCTATAGCCCATCTTTTTTATTGGGTTGTTGATTTTCTTGCTTTTTTGTTTTCAAAAATGTAAGGAAGCAGAGGCTAACAGACTACTGGAAGCTTTGTATATTCTGGATTTTAATCCTCTGTCACATGTGTGGCTGGTAAAGATTTTCTCCCACTCAGTAGATTTCCTCTTCACTTCCTTGGTTGTATTTTTTATATACAGAAGCTTTGTAGCATAATGAAGTCCCAATTATTGATTGTTGACTGAGCAGCTGATGTCCAGTTAAGAAAGTCCTTTCCTTTGCCTACATCTTGGGGGGTACTGTCCATGTTTTATTGTAGCAGTTTTAGGGTTTCAGGTTTTATATTGAGGTCTTTGATCCATTTGGAGTTAACTTTTGTATAGGGTGAGATAAGGGCCCAATTTCATTCTTCTACAGGTAGAGATCCAGTTGTCAACACCATTTGTTGAAGATGCTGTCTTTCCTCTATTGTGTATTTTTGGCACCTTTGTCAAATATCAGGTGGCTAAAATTGTATGTACTCATGTTTGGGTCTTCTATTGTGTTCCATTGATCTATGTGTCTATTTTTGTGCCAGTACCATGCTGCATTGAATCTATAGATTGTTTTTGGTAAAATGGTCATTGATTCTACCAATCCATGAGCATGGTTGATTTGTCCATCTCCTAGTGTCTTCTTCTGTTTTCTTTTAAAGATTTGAAAATTTCATTGTAGAGATCTTTAATATTTTTGGGTAGGTTTATTTCTAAATATTTTAACTTTTTGAGATTATTGTGAATGGGAGGGTTTCCTTATATGCTTTTTCTGATTGCTTGTTATTGGTATATAGAAAGGGTACTGATTTTTGTAAGTTGATTTTGTAACCTGCTACTTTACTGAAAATATTAATCATTTCTAGTAGTTTTCTGGTGGAGCTTTTGGGATCTTTTAGGTATAATATCATATCATCTGCAAATAGAGATAATTTGACTTCCAATTAGTATTCCTTTAATTTCCTTCTCTTCTCTTATCGCTCTTGCAAGGGTTTCAAGCACTATACCAAAAAGGAGTGGAGATTGTGGACAGCTCTGTCTTGGTTCCTGATTTTAATGGGAATGCTTCCAGTTTTTTTCCATTTAGAATGATGTTGGCCGTGGGTTGTTATATTTAACTTTAACAATATTGAGGTATGTTCCCTCCAGACCTATTCCTTCTAGGACTTTTAATATGAATGCATGTTGGATTTTGTCAAAGGCTTTTTCTTCATTGATATGACCATGTGATTTTTGTCTTTAAGTCCATTTATGTTTTATGACATTTATTGACTTATGTATGGTGAACAGTCTCTGCATCTCTGGAATAAAGCCTACCTGATCATGGTAAATGATCTTTTTGATATGGATCTGTATGCGGTTTGCAAGTATTTTGTTGAGTATCTTTGCATCTATGTTCATTAAGGATATGGGCATATAGTTTTTCTTGTTGTATCTTTACCTGGTTTGGGTATTAGGGTGATGCTGGCTTCATAGAAGGAGTTTGGGAGTTCTCCCTCTGTTTCTATCTTTTTGAATAGCTTGAGCAATATTTATTGTAGACCTTTGAATGTCTGGTAGAATTCTGCCATGAAGCCATCTGGACCTGGGCTTTTTTTCAGTTGGGAGGTTTTGAATTGGTTCAGTTTCGTCATTTGTTATGGGTCTGTTTAAGCTGTTTAACTTTGGTGGTGTCCATAAATCTAGAAGTTCATCCATTTCTTTTAGGTTTTCAAATTTAATGGAGTATAGATTTTTAAAATATTTCCTTCCAAGATTCTGGATTTTTTTTGGTGCTGTTAAGTCTTTTATTTGTGCTCTTTCTGATTTTTAATGTTTATAGCACTAAGAGCTATAAACTTCCCTCCTAGAACTGCTTTTAAAGTATCCCAGAAGTTTCGTTGCATTGTATTCTCATTTTCATTTAGTTCCAAGAATACTTTTCTCTTTCTTTTTTTAAATTAAAAAAACATTATTTATTTTTGTATGTGTATGAATGTACTGTCTGCATGTAGGTTTGTGCACCCGTGTTGTGCAGTGCCTCAGAGGTCAGGAGAGGGCATTGGATTCCCCTGGAACTGGAGTCAAAGATGGCTCTGAGCCTCCATATGGGTGCTGGGGATCAAACCCGGGTCCTCTGGGTTTGGTTGGGGCACTTAACCGCTAGGCCATCTCTCCAGCCCCACTTTTCTTTCTTTCTTAATCTCTTCTTTGATCCATTCATCATTCAGGAGTGTGTTATTTTTTTAATTTTTAATTTATTTATTTTCGTATGTGTATGAATGTACAGTCTGCATGCAAGCCTGTGCACCCGTGTCATGAAAAGCCACGGAGGTCAGAAGAGGGTGTCGGATTCCCCTGGAACTGGAGTTAAAGACGGTTCTCAGCCGCCATGTGGGTGCTGGGGATCGAACCCGGGTCCTCTGCAAGAGCAGTCGGTGCTCTCAACTGCCAGGCCATCTCTCCAGCCGAGGAGTGTGTTATTTAATCTCCATGAGTTCATGTATTTTTTTTTTTTTTTGGTCTTTTTGAGACAGGGTCTCCCTTTAAGTCCCAGCTGGCCTGGAGCTCACTCTGTAGAGCAGGCTGGCCTTGAACTCACAGAGATCCACCTGTCTCTGCTTCCCCAGTGCTAGGATTAAAGGCATGTACCACCACACCCAGCACTAAGGACGGTTCTTGGCTGCCATGTGGGTGCTGGGAATCAAACCCGGGTCCTCTGCAAGAGCAGTCAGTGCTCTTAACTGCTGAGCCATCTCTCCAGCCCCAAGTTCATGTAGTTTTTAGAGCTTCTTTTGCTGTTGACTATAAGCTTTATTGCACTGTGGTCTGATAGAATGCATGGAATTATTTTGTTTTTGGAATTTGTTGAGGTTTCTTTTGTGTGTGTCCCAGCATGTGGTCAATTTTAGAAAAGCTCGTATGTGCTACTGAGTAAAAAAATGTATTCTTTGGTGTTTGGGTGGTATATTTTGCAGATATCTGTTAGGTCCATTTCTTGTAAGATGTCACTTAATTAAGATGTCTCTCTGTTTATTCTTTGTCTAGTTGTCCTGTCTATTGAAGAGACTGGGGTATTGAAGTAATTTACTATTACTAAATTAGGGTTGATCTGTGTTTTGTAGTCCTGGAGTACTGTTTTTAAGAAATTGGGTGCATATATGTTCATGATTGTAATACCTTCTTGATTGTTCCTTTGATTAGAATGAAGTGATCTCTTTATTTCTTCTGATTAGTTTTAATTTGAGGTCATTTTGTCCCATGCTAGACTTGCAACACATGCTTGCTTCTTAGAGCTATTTGCTTTTTTTCCATCCTTTCACCCTAAGGTAGTATCTATCCTTGAAGGTTAGATGAATTTCTTGAAGACAACACAAAGTTGGGTTTTCTTTCTTGATCCTTACGGCTAGTCTGTGTCTTTTGATAGGGGAATTGAGGGCATTGATATTTAATGTTATTATTGAAAGGTGTTGTATTAGTCAGTTTTCTGTTGCTGTGATAAAACACCATGACCCAAGGAACTTATAAAAGGAAGAGTTTATTTGAGCTTACGATTGACAGTTCCAGGGACTCAGAGTCCATTGTGGCAGGAGGCATGGCGGCTGGAGCTGGAGCAGCAAGCCGAGGGTCACATCTCGCAATGAGCACAGGAAGCAGAGAGAGAGCGACTGGAGACCGCAAGGTTTGTTAAACTCACTCAGCCTGCCCCCAGTGACATACCTCCTCTAGCACAGCCACACCTTCTAAGACCTCCAAGAAAAGTGCCACCAACTGGAGACAAAAATGTCTGAACACTCAAAGCTTATGGGGGACACTCATTCAAACCACCACATTCCACTCCCTGGTCCCCATAGGCTCCCAACCATATAAAATGCAAAATGCATTTAGTCCAACCTTAAAAGTCCCCTTAGTCTTCACCAGTTTCAATGCCATTCAAAAGTCTACAGTCCAAACAGAATACACATTCCCATTCCAAAAGGGAGGAATAGAGGCATAGTGAGGAAATACTGGACCAAAACAAGACCGAAAACCAGCAGGGCAAATGCCAAGTCCAGTAGCTCCACATGCAACTTCTGGGACTTGACTTTCAAAGGGCTTAGATGGCTCAGCTCTTCCAGCTTTGCTTGCAACATACATCTCTTTCTTAGGCTGATACCACTCCCTGTATGCAGCTCTCCTTGGCAAATATTTCACAGGTCTGGCATCTCGAATGTCTTCTTGGGGTCTCTGCTGCCAACCAGGCTTCACATTCACAGCTTCACGCAATGGCCTATCAGGGCCTTCTTTATTCAGGATGTCCCTGCTGTGCTCTACCTGGCCTCTGTGGCTCTCTGAAACTGTGGAGGAAGAACTGATGACCCCTTCACTCTTGCAAACTTCATGCTTCTAAAGCCAGCACCACGTGAATGAAACTGCTGAGTTTAGGTGTAAGTTTGGGATGGACCCTGGCCTATTTCAACCACATTTGCAACTTTTCCCTGCCCTGATGTATTAGTCACTTTTCTGTTGCTGTGATAAAACACCACCACCAAAGGAACTTATAAAAGGAAGAGTTTGAGCTTACGATTGACAGTTCCAGGGAATTAGAATTCATTGTGGTGGGAGGCATGGCGGCTGGATCTGGAGCAGCAAGCCNGTAAGTGCATCTGTGTCTTGCAGTACCCCCAGAGTTTAGAAGAGGATGGGGAAACCCCTGAAACTGGAGTTATGAATTGTTTTTAGCCAGTATGTATGTGCTGGGAATCAAACCCAAGACCTATGCAAGACCAGACAGAGCTCTTAACTGCTGTGCCATCTCCCCAGTCTCCTTTTGTTAACGTATATTTTTATTGAATTTCTTACATCTTAATCGTATTTAGATGTAAACCCATCCCCATAGCCTGCCTACAGGATTTTATGCATTCTGTCATACATGTTAAGGCCTATTGAGTCAGGTGTGTACCCAGACATCCCCTCATATGAGTTCACCCACTAGAGCCTACTCAGCTTATCTAGCATTAGTTCCTTTAAAGAAGCCCAGTTCTCCCTCATGAAGCAGTGATCAGCTACCAACAGTTCTTTAGCTAAGGTTGGACACTGCTGCCCATCTCACCAATTCTAGGCTGTTTTTGTCTAGCTGAGCTACAGGGTCTTGTGCATGCTGTCACCATTGCTGTAAGCTCTTGTGAACAAGTTCCCAGTGGCCTCTAAGATGGCGACTCCCGACAGTCATGGACCACCTGTGGCTCCTACACTCCTTCTCCCTCCTCTTCTGAAATAGGAGAAGTTTAATATAGCATTCTTTTTCAGGCACATGGACTCCCTCTTTTGAAACTGCTAACTACGGGTATGATGGACACTCACACATCACTGACAATTGGCCTTAGTCTTTTTGTCCACTAGAACTTGACAGTAGGACTATATTGGTGAAGACTACATACAAAAGTTGTAGAACAAACAAGGGATATCAAGCTGGTACTGAATTAAAAGCTTCATCTCTCCTGATTAGGTTCCTGATTAGGTTTCACAGTGCTGCAGTGCATGCTACCAGAAGAGATGGTGGATGGACCATTATTAACTTTACCTGATGTGAACCTTCTGGGCTACAAGAACTGTCCTAGGAAGATGTGCCCAGTGGTGTGATGTGCACACGTGTCATGGAGTAAGCACATACTTCCTGACAGGGTTTGAGTCCACTTCACATAATGGAGCCATATCAGACACTGATGTCAGGTGTAGGAACTTATGGCTAGCCAAGTCACAGAATATAGGGTGAGCATACTAATACAATTCTGCTAAGTAAACATAGTTTTAAGCCAAATCCTAATGACATATTATAATACTCATAGACTAATGCATCTCTGAGTTCTCATCAATGAAGCTTCCTAATGTAGCAGATGGTCATAACAGGGACCCTCAACTGGCCAATGAGCAGAAAATAAGAGGTTGCAGAGTACTTATTCCTGAATAGGATACCTGTATCAAACAGCCCTGAAAGGTTCTAAAGGCCGGAGGTGGTAGACGACACCTGTCTTCCTGCATGTACCACCCTTTCCAAACACACATGGACAGATGTAACCACAAACTCAGCTTCCTTGCACTTCCTAACTCTTCAGTTGAAAGTTTGATTAGACCCTGACTACCTTTTGTATTAAAGCCACAAGACTTACAGAAATGGCTTTTCCCAGGAGGATCCTTTAATCATGCACTTACACTCTTCTATTCGTAAGACAAAATAAAGAACATTTCCAACTCTAATGAACCAATTCCAAGACAAAGTGCAAAGTTCCCAGGTGGGTGGCTTTCAGCACACCTAATAAAACACTAAATAAGGCCGGATGAAGCTGGGTGTGGTGGTGCATGCCTTTAATCCCAGTACTTCAGAGGCAGAGGCAGGCAGATATCTGTGAGTTCAAGGCCAGCCTGGTCTACATAGTGAGTTCCAGGCCAGCTGGAGCTAAAAGGGAGAGCTTGTCTCAAAAACACAAAACAGAAACAAAAACAAACAAACAAAAACACAAAATAAAACCTCAGATGAGGTCATGGAAAGGGCACAGCTGTGAAGTGTTCGTCATATAATCAGAGGGACAAGAAACCGGATATGCAGTACTAGGTAGAAAGCTGGTCACGGTGCAAGTGCACACACCACCAGGGCTGGGGAAGTGGAGACTACAGGATGTCTTGGGGAATACTGGACTGCTAGTATAAAGGAACTGTTGAAGTCATTGTTCAGAAAGAGAGAGAGAGAGAGAGAGAGAGCCTGTCTCAATACTCAGTGGGTAAAAGCACTTGCCTGTCAAACCTGATAAAGCCAGTATAGTCCACAAAACCTGCTTAAAGGTGGAAGACAGAACTGACTGCACACAGCTATCCTTGGGCCTCAACACAACATCTTGGGAAACGGGAGCTATTCCACATGCATGGTGCACGCACGCATATGTGACAGTAATAAATACAATTTATAAACTCAAAAAACCAAGGATGAATGTTGTTAGGTTGGGCTTGGGGCGAAAAGCCAAGAAGGCATAGACTGGAAGGACCTTTCCTTCTTTTCCTGTCTGGAGCTTGTGTTTGACCGCAAAAATCACCGGCCCTTGCCCTGGCTTAATTGGCCAGATTCCAACATGTCACCATCTCCCCTCTCCCCTATAAAAGCCTCTCCCTGCCCCCTAGATGCTCTCTCAGGGCCCTGGACCACCTTGGATTCATTTCCTGGAATAAACGCCTGCCTTTATGTACTTTTAATTCAGACTGATTTGGCCTTTTTCTTAGCGTTGGTCTACTTCTCAAATGTGACAGACAGAATTACTCAGTGTTGACCTCTTCACACATATCTGTACTCAGATGAAGACATATGCAGGCTCAAATACACAATCTCAATCCAATGAACTCTGAGATCTGCTCGTACTGAACTATCGCCCTGGAAAGAACATAGCACTCTCAGATTCCCTCCCACTCTAACAAATGACAGAGTGATAACAAACCACAAACACTTAAACTGATAGTGAGAAAATTCGGCAGCCATGGCTACACAGTATCACCCTGTTTAAACCCTTCTTTGCAGGGGTTTTGTTCCCTCATTTCTTTCTGGGGACAACTCCATCCTTTTTTTTTTTTTTTTTTTGTCTTTTTGAGACTGACTCTCCCTGTCCCCCAGGTGGCCTGGAAGTTACAATGGAGGCTGGCCTTGAGCTCACAGAGATCCACTTGCCTCTGCCTGCTGAATGCTGGGATTAAAGGTGTGGGCCACAGTGCCTGGCAAACTCCATCCTTTGCAGGACTCCTTCTCTGCCTTTTCAGATGTGGGCACATGCTGAAAATTCCCAGGTACCCAATTCCCATGAGGAAATCACTCCTCTATCAGCTAATCTGATCTACACATGCACCTTGGCCTTCATCACAGCCAAGATACAAGTTTCCCATAGTAATGAGCAAGTCATTTATAAGATCTCACCTAAGAGCTCTGCTCCGCTGACACCATTTCTACAGTACAGTGGGCATCAGGTGCACACAGGAGTGGGTGCATCTTATGCTTCTACCCTGTCAACCAAGTTACTCATAAGTGCAACACATCTCAGGGACCCACAACGCCCTTAGTGATCAAGTTCATCTTATGTTAGACTCAAAACCCACTGGGCCTCTGTTAAATGCAACAAGAAAGACATAACAGAGCAACCGTGGTCAGTCAGTAAGGGAGAGCTCACACACTGGCCGTCAGGAATGAGGTTTATGAACAAAAAGGGTTTGGGGATCATGATCAGACCTAGAGGTGTGAAGAACATTAGACAGAAAACGGTAAAATATACGGCAGAGGCCAAACATGAAACATGATGGCGGCCTGAAGGAGAAGGAAAGGCTTCCTTCTAAACCTGGAGAGTGGACCGGAGAGAGGGCTCCGTGGTTAACTGTGCAATGCCCTTATGGATGACCTGAGTGGGATCCCCACGAGGTACTGAGGCCACTAACAACAATATGTAAACTCAAGATTCCAGGGCATCTCTTTATCCTCTAATAAGCCTGGGTCACCTGCACTCATCTGAGCCGCCCCCCGCTCCCCCCACCACACCACAACGGAGAGGAGCTTCATTTAGAGTAAGATCTAAGAGAGAGAGGGGAGTGTGGATCCCTCGTCAAAGCAAAACCACACAGCCAGTCCTCATGAGAGACAATTCACCAGAAATTCCCCAAAGCAATCCACAAGATATCCATGGAAAAATTAACCTGTCCACGGCACCAAAAGCATCGCCCGACACCGAAGCCGCCCGCGCAGCGACGCCGCGCGCCGGGCACGGGTCGCGGAGGAAGCAGCGGACGCATGGCCGGCCTGCCGGCCGCGGCGCGGGGAGAACCCAGCCTCCCAGCCCGCCCGGAGGCTCCGGCGGCCTCGGGGACCACGGCTCCCTGATCTGGGCCACCGCCTGCCGCACGGCTCACCATGGCGGGTCCCAGCCGGTCCCCACCGCCGTCCCCCGCTCCGGCGGCTCTGCTCGGGCGAACTCCTCCGGCGTGGGAGCGGAGCCGTCCAAACCTCCTGCTCGGCGCAGCACAGCAACCACGCATAACATGCGGCCGGACAGAGCCCGTCCCCCCACCCCATCGCTGCTCCTCCTCGAATGGCAGTGCGACGGAAAGCCGTGAATTCGTGCTACGGGCCATCCCGCTATGACTAATTAACGGGAAAAATCTTATCTGTGTAGGCATCTGACAGATCTTACTGGTGGACAGAAGGTTTACTCCACTTATTCAAGCAGTGTTAGTGTCGATGAAGATGAACAAGGCAGAGTCTCTGGACAAAGAACCATGGGGCGGTATCTCTCTTATTTTATGGCGCTGTGAGGTCTCAAAATCTCCAGGCTTAGTCCAGCGCAGGATGGTTCCACGACCGCTATAATCCAAGCACTCAAGGCGGCAGACACAGGGAATCCCTGTAATTCGAGGCCAGCCTGGGACTACAAACGAGAGTTCCACGGACCAGCTTGGGAGCTACAGGATGCAGACCCTTTTTCAAAGAAGAAGACAGGAAAAATAAATCTCTGGATAGTTCTTTACTCAAGAGTAAGAATAAGTGAGATGGGGAGTGAGATGTTAGATGAGAGTAATGTGTGTGGACCCTCTTCAAAGAAAGACCACACATGCAATCCTCCAGCAGGACTATTCACAGGTAAAAATTCCCCAAAGCACATATCACTAAAGAACAATGGTGAACAATGCCTGTTTCAGACTGTTTTGGCAAATATGATATAGAAGTAAGGTACTCATGTCTTCTGTCTGGCTTTATCATACTTTGCTGTATTTTAGCTCAGTCAATAATTTGTGGGAATGATTTTGGTTTCATGGTACAGGGTCATTTCTTAATCACAGCAGGCTTTTCCTATGTTTTCTTTATAGGTAATATTGAAGTATTACAAGGCAGGAAAAAGAGCTTATCATCTCCTTTTTTCTATAGTTTGCTATCATGGCTTTCATTCTCATTAGGGATTCTTTGAATCAAAGCATGTTGCTTTATATTTGGCAAGGATTTGCATTTGTCCTTATCTAAGTTGGGGCAGCAGATCTTGTTTGTCCTGTACATGTTGAGGGTTTTGCCCACAGTTCCTCTGATACTTATGAAGGGAGGTTATCCATTTCCTCCTCTGGGGTCTTTTCTGACTCCGTCATAAGCAGCATGGAGAACATACAGGACTGGAGATTTTCTTTCTCCCCTAAGTTTAGCATCCTCTCTCCCTTTGGGGAAAAGGAGCTATGAGCATTCTGTATTTGTAGAAAGTCGTGTCCTGAGGAATGGACAGGGGCACAGTTCACCCGTAGAACAGCATGACACCCCATGGTTTCTCCTCATTAAATTTGATAGGGTTTGTCTTAAACACAGTTATGGGCAGGTCAGAAAAGCTCAGCATTTCAATTTCATTTTTACTCTAAGTAAAAATGGAGAGAGGTTTTTTTCCTCTTACTTTATTTTCTTTTCATTTTTTAACAATAAGTAATAATTTATGAGTACAAGCATCCTTCATGTAAAACCAATTTGAGTAGAGCTTGTGCCCAACCCACCCAGCCAAGGCTCCCACCATCCAGCTGGAGGGGCTTAATGTACAATCCTGTTGATCAATAAGGTCCCGTCTATATTGCTGTAGTTTCACCATTCACCGGAATCAGCAGCCTTACATTCTACACACCTCTCACCAGATTCTTCCCCAGGCTTAGAAAAGGGGCACAGTTCGGGGCTGGAGGGATTGCCTAGCGGTAAAGAGAACCGATCTCTCTTCGAGATGGCCTGGGTTCGATCCCCAGCACTCCAAATGGTGGCTGATAAACCGTCTGTAACTCCAATTACGGAGAACTCCAGTTCCAGGGAAATCCGACCCTCTTCTACCCTTGCGGCGTTGCACAACACGGGTGCACAAACCTATATCAGAGGACATTTATACACATAAAAAATATAGAATAAATAAATAAATAAATAAACTAAAATAAATAAATAAATAGAAAAGGGGCACAGGTGGATGAGAAGCAAAACAGTCTACTTTCTCTGGGAGCTCTGTTTTGGGATCTGCGTCAATTCTGGCTGTTCTTTTTCCTGGGCTGACAGTTTGTCCAGGAATAACCTTTCATCCTACTAATAAAGCACAAGCAATAGATATATATACGGTATTATAGTTTTTTTTAATTAATTTTTTTTATCTCTGTATGTGTATGAATGTAATGTCTGCATGCAAGTCTGTGTGCACCCGTGTGCATGAACGCCACAGAGGTCAGAAGAGGGTGTCGGATTCCCCTGAACTGAGTTCCTCCTGGAATTGGAGTTTCAGACGGTTCTCGGCGCCTTGTGGGTGCTGGGGATCAAACCCGGGTCCTCTGCAGATCGGTCGGCCGCCTTCTAACGCTAAAGCATCTCTCCAGCCCGATCTATAGGTATTTAAACAGTACTATAGTTCATGGTTAGGTTACTTTTGTATAGACCACAGATGTTGGATGGTATGTTAATCCACGAATTGCATTTTTTCTGTAAACTGACAGGGTCTTACTGTGGGCTTATAACATCTCCTAACCACTAGGATGTAAGCTTGTGGCATCAGCTTTGGGTTATTCCTCCAGGAGAGAGCTACTAGCCAATGAGATTTGGGATATTACAGACATATGGCTGCCACTGCTGCACCCGTATTTTCCAGGCCGGTGGGGTGTAGCTGGTGCTTACGGAGGAGTCTTTCTTGACTCAAGGGACCAATATTGCTTTGGTTTAGTGCCTTTGGTAACACTTCTGTGTATTCCACAGAGCCACTGTACACTTGCTGTGTGTCTAATAATCTTCCCATGCTTACATCAGGTCTTTGACCGCAGGCCTTATTGCCTCTCTTCTTTGCAGGTATCAATTACAGGCAAGGAGCCTTTACCTTTTGGGGGGGGACTTGGATCCCCTGCCAACATCTCCTTGGTAGATAATCCATTGCTGATATCAGAGCTCTCTGTATTAATATATTTTGCCTTAAGTGCACAGCTTAAGGAGACTTTAGTATTATACTTGGTTCTGAATAGAGAATATCCTTTTCACATTCCTATATCTATCATATTAAGGAGACAGAGACAGTTTTACCAGTTTTATAAGAGATACCTCTATACAGTTGACTCAATTTACAGTTAGAGAAAGAGAAGACCTCATCATCATCATAGTTCTCCTTTTCTATGAAGGAGGTTACGAAAGACTTCTCGTATTAAAATTTGTGGCACCTAGGAGGTAATTTCATTAGGACTCCTTATGAAACAGTTGTTACAAGTAGGATCCACAGAGGGGTTTGATGCCTGTAGCAGTCTGAGGCTTTTCTTCCTTTCAATGTTCAGATGGGCCACCTTTCTGCTGGCACTTCCTGGTACATCCTACACAATGCAAAGCTATCATTTTTTTCTTACCCATTAAGTTGGTGACATTTTGACCTGTGGGAACATACAAATCTTTTCCCATAGTTAGTTTTATATTTTAAATTGCAGGGTTTGAGGATACCTACGGTTAGGAGCACCGACTGCTCTTGCAGAGGACCCGGGCGATCCCCAGCACCCACATGGCGCTTGAGAACCGTCTGCACTCCAATTCCAGGAGAACTCCAGTTCCAGGGAATCCGAGACCCTCTTCTGCGCCTCTGCCGGCATTGCAGACATGGTGTGCACAGACCTACATCAAACAGTACATCATACACATAAAAAAATAAATTTTTTACAAAAAAATTTTAAAAAGATTTAAATTTGCAAAGTTTTGACAAAAAGGTTTCATATATTCTGTACCCCCTGTTTATTTTAGTTTTTATTTTTTGACCCATGAGTCTCAAAAAAGGTTGTTAGTACTACCTATAGGGGGAATCAAGGCACAGATTTCATCAAATTCACCCACAGATTATTTTGGGTGACTGTAGTCATAATTTGGGAAGCAAGCTTAACTCCTTAAGTTAATCATTCTACAGTAAAAGAGAATGCTACAAGATGATACTGTACAACAGAAAAATTATAGAGAACATTTGTATGTGCCAATCCCAAAGTTATGTTATACAGTTTTAAATAAAACAAATGTGGACAACCATTTATATTTCCAATTAACTCAGATGCATTACCGTTTTTATCAAAACATTTGAACCTAAATGTTGTTTAAGTACACATATTACTTTACTAATTCCTAAAACACTATGTACCTGTAGAAGTGTATGGGCAAAAATGGATACTTTTGAATTACAGTCATAAATATCATTAATTGAATATGAATTTTCCTCTCCCGCCCCTCCCACCCCTCCCGACTTCACCTTCAGTCAATTTTCTGATGAGGTCTTTTGTTGTTGTTCTTTTAATATGCATCCCTTCTCACATGAAAATATTATAACTGGGATATTGGTGCTAGCATCCACAGATGAGGGATACCATTCATCGTTTGTTTTTCTGGGACTGTGTTACTTCATTTAAATTAATATCTTCTAGCTCCATCCATTACCTGCAAAGTTCATGGTGTTGTCTTTCTTTACTGCTTGCTATAGAACTCCATTGTGCACATGTACCACATTTTTCTATTCCACTCGTCAGTTGAGGGGCGTTTGGGGTTGGTTCCAGCTTTTTGCTATTGTGAACAGAGCTGCAAATAAACATAAGCGTGCATGTATTTCTGCAAGCAAGATGAGGTCTTGTGGGTATATACGCAGGAGTGGGTATGGACTGGGTCAAATAGTATAAGCTCATTTTTGGCTCCCAGGTTCTCCACACTGCTTTCCATAGTGGCTGTACAAATTTACATTTCCCACCAGCAGTGGATGATGTTCCCCTTTCCCAAACCTCGCCACCACTTGATATCGTTTGTTTTCTTGATCCTGGCCAGTTTTTCGAGAGTGAGATATATCTTAGGAGTGTCTTAATTTGCATTTCCCTAATTATTAGTGATGTTGAACAGTTTTTAAGATGTTTCTCAGCCATCTACAATTCTGAGGAGAGAGGTTTTAAACATGGTGGGATTTAAAGCAGATAACGGAGCCATGGTGCCTACTGGGCCCCTGCTTCCTCTTCATTAATAGCAGTTCTAAAGTGTTACAAGGGGGAAAAGGAAAAGCACTCTGAATTCTGTCAGATTTTTCCTTCAAAGCCTCCCAGGGAGGACTGCTGCTCTTTTGGGGAGAGCACCCCTTTCAGTTTCTTTTGTTTTTTAATTTATTTTTTTTAGCTTGCACTGGTGTACTTATTTTTTTTCAAACATTTATTTATTTACTTTTATTTCAAACATTTTTTATTGGTGCTTTGTGCATTTCATACATCATTTTCCAATTCAGTTCAGGCATATTTCCCTTTCCCTTCCCCCCTACCCCCACCCCATCCCAGATCATGCATTTTGCCATAACTGTCCTGCATCTTTTCTCAGTTTTATTTTCATTTTTTATTGTTTTTTTTTACAAGCATCTAATATAAAACCAATTTGCAGGCTGTTGTGCCCAAACCCCACAGCCCCCACCATCCAGGGGTGTGAGGGGATGTATGTTCAATCAAGTTGATAAAATGTTGTCCAGACTACCTTGCTGTGTTTCACCATTCACCCCAATCACAGCCCTTACATTCTTCATGCCCCCCTTTGCAAGATTGTTTCCTAGGCTTAGGAAAGGGGTACAGGTGGATGAGAAGCAAAACAGTCCACTCTCTCTGGAGCTGTTGTCTTGGACTCTGGTCAATAGGCTGTTTCCTTTCATGGGCGACCAGTTTGTCCAGGAATAACTTTTGATCCTACTATGAAGCACAAGCAATTAGATATATAGGTATTTAACAGACAAATAGTTATGGTGGTTATTGGTATAGACACATTGTTTGGATGATATATTAATCCATAATTACATTTTTTCCTGTTAAATATGACAGGGTCTTACTGTGGCTTATAACATCTCCTAACCCTAGAGGATGTAGCTTGTGGCATCATCCATGGTTATTCCTCAAGGAGAGAGCCAATAGCCAATTAGTTTGGGATATACAGGCATATGGCTGCCTCTGCTGCACAGTATTTCCAGGCAGGTGAGGTGTAGCTGGTGCTGACGGGGAGTCTTGCTTGACTCAGGGAGACCCGTATTTGCTTTATTGGTTGAGTGGCTGTATTGAGTCAGGTTCTCTTAAAAGAAACAGAAGCAACAGGATGATATATATAGTATACTATCATACAAATTATTGATTTGCTCACAGTGAAAGCAGGACTCAACAGTGCATGCGCAGAATGGAGAGGCGGAATCCAGAGTGTAATGAGCGTGCTCAAGTCCACAAGGCTGGAGCCTAGTTCGAGTCCAAGTCTAGGCTGAAGGCCGATGGATTCACTGAGATTCTGCCAGTCTCAGTAAAGCTGGGGATCCGAATAGGGTTGATCACATAGCCGAAGACAAACTCACCAGATGAGAGAGAGGCAAGCCGACAGAAGAGGAAAAGGAACACTAAAAAAGGGCCAGCTCCTTGCTGCCGTGGCCTTAAATACTTGCCTGCCAGCAAGAAGGTAACACCCAATTTGGGTTGGGCCATCCGGTTGAGGTAAGGTCCAATCAGAAGACCCTTTCTCTCTTATTTGTCCTAGTCTCAGTCAAGTTTGACACCTCAGGATTAACCATAGAAGTTCAACCCCTTGTCAACTTGGAACACCCAATAATACCTCTGCTTAAATGCAATTGCAAATCATGGAGAAGGTTCATAACTCCACTACACATGTTGTACTAGTGTCTTGTGCAATAGCAACAGCAATATATCTTTAGAGTAGGTGATAATGTCTTGGTAAGAACTTCGTCTTCAGTATCTTTAAATTACTAAATATGACAACACTTCACACATATCAGTTGCACATTCAAAGGGTGAACACAAGTATCCACTTAAGTATACATAGTATATATATATGTATATTATATATATTACTATTATATATATAAACAAGCACCATTCTTAAGCAAATAGGACGAAGGTTAATATCATTATTAATCCACGGTTTCTGCAACACGGTCCCGTGGCCTCAGCTGATGTTTTATGACTACCTTCTTCTACTTCTACACCATTCTGATATTTCCTCCACCATCAGCAGCACCTCTGCAGGTCTTGGCTCTTTCCCTGGAGAGTGACCCATACCTTCATCCCTGAAGGGTCTGGGCCATTTATTGTCCTGTCTGGTTTGGGTTGTTGGAGTTTCCCATTGACCTTAATCATAGGACATGGTAGCACCAGAAGGCGCCCTACAGCATCTCCTGCCTTCCAGACATAATCTTCCTTGCCCCCATTGTGGAGAAAAAGTCCAATTTCCCCATGGTAGTCTGGATCAAACACTCCTCCTACTACTGTTATTCCTTCCTTAGCCTGTTGGCTTAAAGGCAGTAGAACGCCCGAAGTGGCCAGGGGGAAGTCTTACGCTTCCAGTTCAATAGACGTTTGCTGTATTCCTGGCAAAAGCACTCCCCTATTGGAGCCAAAACATCTAGACCAGCAGAACGCAAGGTCGTGGGTACAGGAAGCAAAAATTTTCCTACTGGGTCACTAGGTTGATAGTGAGTGGAATCACTCCCACTTCCATCCCTTGGTTCCTGGACCCATTGATTTCTGGCTATAGGAGAAACAGTACCATATAGTGGACGCTGATTCAAAGCATATACTGCTTTGGCAAGAACCTTGCCCCAGCCCTCCAGGGTACTGTTGCTACCTAATTGGTGCTGTAACTGTGTCTTCAAGGAGGCCATTCCATCGTTCTTCAAGCCAGCTGCTTCTGGGTGGTTGGGAACATGGTAAGACCAGTGGATACCATGACCATGGGCCCACAGTCGCACTTTTTGGCTGTGAAGTGAGTTTCCTTGGTCAGAAGCAATGCTCTGAGGAATACCATGACAGGTGGATAAGGAATTCCGTAAGTCCCTGAATGGTAGTTTTGGCAGAAGCATTACGTGCAGGAAAGGAAAGCAAAACCATAAACCAGAATATAGTATCTATTCCTGTAAGAAAAACAAAACGCTGTCCCCTCCATGATGGAACTGGTCCAATGTAGTCAACCTGCCACCAGGTTGCTGGCTGGTCACCCAGGGGGAATAGCACCATATCGGGGGCTCAATGTTGGTCTCTGCTGTGGCAAATCTGGCACTCTGGCAGCAGCTGTAGCCAGATCAGCCTTAGTGAGTGGGAGTCCATTGCTGTTGAGCCCATGCATAAACTCCATCTCTGCCACCATGACCCACTTTGTTCATGGGCCCATTGAGCAACAACAGGGATAGCTGGAGAAAGAGGCTGATAATCCACAGAACGAGTCATCCGATCTATTGATTATTAAACTCATCCTCTGCTGAGATCATTTTTGATGACGCATTTACATGAGACACAAGTATCTTCACACCTTTGACCATTCAGAGAGCTCTATCCACATACTTCTTCCCCAAATGTCTTTCTCACCAATTTTCCAGTCATGCTCCTCCAAGTCCCTGACCATCCAGCCAAACCATTGGCTACAGCCCATAATCAGTGTATAATGAACCTCTGGCCATTTCTCCTTCCAGGCAACAATGCACAACCATGTGCACTGCTCCGAAGTTCTGCCCCTGTGAAGACTTTCCTTCACCAGTGTCCTTTAGGGTTGTTTCAGAAATTGGTAAAAGCTGCAGCTGTCCACCTCTGGGTGGTGCCTGCTATAGCGTGCAGAACCATCAGTAAACCAGGCCCTAGTCTTTCTTCCTCAGTCAACTGATCATGGGCAAACCCCATGAAGCCATAGTGCATGCTTAAGCCAGGAGAGCATTGTAACAGGAGTGGGAACCATAGGCATTTGGGCACATTCTTCATGTAGCTTGCTTTGCCCTCAGGGCCTGCCCGGCCTGTCCTATGTACCACTTCCATTTGACAATGGACTGTTGCTGTGCACATCCTACTTTATGGTCTGGTGGGTCAGATAAACACCCAGCTCATGATGGGCAGCTCAGGTCGCATGGTGGACTTGGTGGCCCATTGTCAAATTCAGTTTCCACTAAGGCCCAATAGCAGGCTAAGAGCTGTCTCTCAAAAGGAGAATAGTTGTTCAGATGAAGGTAGAGCCTTATCCAAAAATCCCAAGGAGCTCCGCTGTGATTCCCCTATGGGAGCCTGCCACAGACTCCAGACAGCATCTCTATCTGCCACTGATACCTCAAGCACCATTGGTCTGCTGGATCATAGGCCCTAGGGGCAGAGCAGCCTGCACTGCAGCCTGGACTGTTGAAGAGCCTTTTCCTGTTCCAAGCCCCACTCAAAGTTTGCTGCCTTCTGAGTCACCTGATATATGGGTCTAGTAACACCCCAGATGAGGAATGTGCTGCCTCCAGAATCCAAAAAGACCCACCAACGTTGTGTTCTTTCTTGGTGGAGGGAGGGGCCAGGTGCAAAACTTATTCTTTACCTTAGAAGGAAATGTCTCTGCATGCTCCACCACAAACTCCTAGAAACTTCACTGAGGTAGATGGCCCTTGAATTTTAGTTGGATTTTTCCCATCCTCTCATGAATATGCTTTAACAACAAGTCTAGGCTAGCTGCTCCTCCTGTTCACTGGGTCCAATCAACATAACATCATCAATATAGTGGACCAGTGTGATATTTGTGAAGAGTCAGGCAATCAAGATCCCTTCTAACTAAGTTATGGCACAACGGTGGAGAGTTAACATACCCTGAGGTAAACAGTAAAGGTTATACTGTTGGCCTTGCCCTGAAAGCGAAATTGATTCTGGTGGTCCTTATGAACGTATTGAAGAAAGCATTGGCCAGATCAATAGCTGCATACCAGGTACCAGAAGACATATTAATCTGCTCAATAAGGACACCACATCTGGTACAGCGGCTGCATTTGTCACTACTTGGTTGAGTTTTCGATAGTCAACTGTCATTCTCCATGATCCACTCTGTCTTTTGCCAGGCCAAATTGGAGAGTTAAATGGAGATGTGGTAGGAATCACCACCCCTGCATCTTTCAAATCCTTGATGATGGGCATTAATCTCTGCAATCCCTCCAGGATACGATACTGTTTTTGGTTCACTATTTTCCCTGGTAGAGGCAACACCAATGGTTTCCATTTGGCCTTTCCACCATAATAGCCCTCACTCCACAGATCCGGGAACCAATGTGGGGATTCTGCCAATTCTAATATATCTATCCCAATTTACATTCTGGGACTGGGGAAAAATAACTAGGGATGCGTTCGGGACCCACTGGGCCCACCGTGAGTCGGACTTCAGCCAAAACTCCATTTACACCTGACCCCATAGGCCCCTACTTAACCAGAGGGCCACAATGCTTTTAGGGGTCTCCTGGGATCAGTGTCAACTCAGAACCAGTATCCAATAGGCTCGAAAAGTCTGATTATTTCCTTTTCCCCAGTGTACAGTTACCCTAGTAAAGGCCTCAGTCCTCTTGGGAAGGACAGGAGGAAGGCAAAAACAGCATAACTCTTTGGTATTGTGACAAGGTCCTTCTCATGGAACCCGGCCACCCCTTCATTCAAGGGGTTCTGGGTCTGTGAACTGTCTCAAGTCTGGAAACTGGTTAACTGGGCGGGATTCCCTACTCCTAAAATCCAATGTTGACTTCTGTCATTCGTTCTAGAGCTTTTCTGCTTATACAGATCAAATAAAAACTTAGTAGGCTTCTTATGTATTTGTTCCTGGAAACCATGATTAATTAGCCATTCCAAAGATCATTTGGGTCATGCCATTTATAGGTAGTTTTGCCTTTGCCTCCCATTATGATAATTACTGTAACTACGCTCATCTGGCCTTCGCGATTCAGTGCTGCACCTGACGCCTACCCTGAGGTCCTTTTAGACCTACTACGTGTACATTTAATTTATGCAAAGCACAACTTCCAACGGAAGACGGCATAGAAAAGAGCAAAAACAAAGCTCCAATGTCTGGTGTCTCTCCAGTACTTCCACATAAACAGTGAGTGGCATGTGCCTCTGGGTCCTCATATGTGGGAGAATGTGGTTTTACACTTCGAATCCACTCGAGCATGCCCATCTGCCTGACCCTCACAATCCCTTCATCAATACTAAGCCAAGGATATCAGGCATCTCTAACTCGCTGTTGTAGGCCATGTTTTAATAAATACATCAGCCAACCATTCAAATAAACTTTTAACACCTTTTTTAACTGCTCGAGCTTCCATGTTAAACCTAGAATCTTTACTCAGTGGGCTCATATCGATAAACTCAGTATGATCCAATTTTATATTCCTTCCACCATTATCCCACACCCTTAAAATCCATTCCCACACATATTCCTTAGGCTTCTGCCGGAATGAATCAGCAAACTCATTAATTTCTTTAGTAGTATATCGCACCTCCTCATGGACCACACTTTCTTTTTTTTTTTTTTTATTTATTTCTGTATGTGTATGAATGTACTGTCTGCATGCAGGTTTGTGCACCCGTGTCATGCAACGCCGGAGGTCAGAAGAGGGTATCGGATTCCTGGAGCTGAGTAGTCTCCTGGAATTGGGTTTCAGACGGTTTCGGCCGCCATGTGGGTGCTGGGGATCGAACCCGGGTCCTCTGTAAGAGCGGTCCGCGCTCTTAACTGCTAGGCCATCTCTCCAGCCCCCGGACCACACTTTCTATCTCACCTTGAGGGGCTTGCTTAGACTTCAATCTGGTTATAGGTCTAGAGGCAACAATTGTTGGGCCCTGAGGGACATCAGCTCCCACTGGGAGGGGGGGCTTAATTTCCTCAGGCAAGGGTAGGGAGGAGGGATCTGCAGGGTGTGGATTCTCTGCTGAGGGTGGGTGAGGTTATTCCTCAGATAAAGAAAATCCCTCAGAATCCGAGGGTTCATAATCCTCATCATCATGGTTCTCCCACACATCTCCATCCCAAGTTTCAGGGTTCCACCCTTTCCCCACCAGTGCTCTCACTTTAACTGCTGACACTTTTCGTGGCTGGGAATTAAATTTGCGTTGTAAATCGCCAACCATATAATAAGGGCTCCAGCTTGATTTTCTGCTGCTTTAGCTCTTTGGCTGCTGGAGAGAAGTTCTCTTCCAGAGCACACTTGGAAACCTTTAAACATGTTGTTTCGAATCCGGAGCTGGTCATTTTTATCACCGAGCTCCATATTTTTTCTAACCGTTTATCAGACATGCTAGGAGCACAACAAGGCAACATCATTATTTTCCTTATTTTTCTGCAATTTCTCGAACGTTTTTATATATAGAGTCCTAAATTCCTTGCTTCTCACAAGAGGTGAGTTAGGTGAGTCAAATGGTCTTCTTCATAATTACATCAAAATAGTCTGTGGCAAGGATTATCATTCCTCTTCATGCCACCAGGAAGCCTTCAGTAACTCTAGGCTTCATTGGGTTGGAGAGCTGGCTCCAGAGGCTACCAGCCACCAAAGAAATTCATCCTTTCAATTCTGTTTCCTAGAACCACTTTTGGTACCAAAATCTGTATTAGTCAGGGTTCTCTAAAAGAAACAGAAGCAACAGGATGAATATATATAAATATACAAATTTATTGATTTGCTCACGTGATGGAGCTCAAAAGTAGCGCGAACTGGAGAGGCCGGAATCCAGGGAACTGCCAGTCAGCAAGGCTGGAGTCTCAGGTGCCCAGTCAGTGCTGAAGGCCGACATTGGAATTCCAGGCTTTCAGGATCTGCCAGTCTCAGTACATGCTGGGATCCGAAAGGTTGATCACAGCCGCAAGACAAACTCACCAGATATGAGATGAGAGAGGCAAGCCACAGGAAGAAGGAAAAAGGGGCCAGCTCCTCGCTGCCATGGCCTTAAATACTGCCTGCCGGCAGAAGGTAACACCCACATTTGGGGTGGGCCATCCGGGTTGAGGTGGTCCAATCAGAAGACCCTTTTCTCTTATTTGTTCCTTAGTCCAGTCAAGTTGACACCCAGGATTAACCATGACAGTGGCCTTTGGTAACACTCTCTGGTATTCCAGAGGCCATCTGTACACTTGCATGTGTGGTCTCAATACATCTTTCCCATGATAACATCAGGTCTTTGGCACAGGGCCTTATCGCCCTCTTCTTGCAGGTTATCCCGTTTAGAGGCAAGGAGCTTTACCTTTTGTGGGGCCTTGGATCCCCTGGCCAACATCTCCCTGGTAGAATAATCCATTGCTGATGTCAGAGCTCCTGTATTAATATATTTTGCTTAAGTGCATAGCTTAAGGACTTTAGTATTATATTTGGTTCTGAACAGAGAATAATCCTTTTCACATTTCCTATGTCTATTAGTCAATTAAAGAAGGCAGTTTTACCAGTTTTATAAGAGATTGCCTCTATAATACTTGTCTCCAATTTACAGTTGGAGAGCAACCAATACCTTTTCAAGTGCTATTGTAAGAATGCAGTATTTTTCATGGAGGAGGGAATTTGAAGGTCTGTCTGCCTGGGAACTTAACTGTTTTAATTATAAGGTCATACTTTTAGTAGTGATTTCCTTTTCCTTTTTTATAGTAGCTCTGGAAAGCTGATTTGCTAAGGTAACAAGGGCGTCTGTGGGAAGCAGGGCCCAGATTCCACAGCTGCATTTGACTCAAGTGCTCGGTTCCTCTTGTAGCTCTTCGACAGCTGCCGAATGCAGTGAGGTTATGATCCCCCACATTCTCAGGAGGGAACACCGAGGGCTGGTTACATGTTTTGGAAAATTCTGAGGTAGAAATCAGAAGTTTCTGGTGGCCTTATCTGACATTGGTGTATTTGGCCCAGTCAATAATTTGTGGAGATAATTTGGGCATCACACCACAGCTGTGGTTTCCTAACTCATGGCGGGCAGTTGTAGCATCAGCATCTATTTTATTAAAGTCCTCAATGTTGTTCCTCTGTCTACCAACTGAAACCATTCTTCTGCTTTGCCTCCTGAAGACAGTAATTGCTTTGTTATAAAACAGAAAACCCTGATTCATACATGAATTGCATGATGTGAAATTCTGTAGCTGTGTAGATGAAGCATTAATTGCAGTGGGTACCATAGGAACTTCAAGATACCAGGATGTGGAACTGCAGGAAGAGAACGGCCATGTGTGCTGTAGTTGACAGAGCTGCCACGAGCTATCAGGGTCAGAATGTCATGATACAATCCCCACATGACAGAAATCTACAGTGCGAGGGGGTGTTTCTCATGCTGGTAAGGCCTCTCTGTGGTCTAGTATTTCCTTGCTATGCCTCCTGCCAAAAAGCTAAAGTTACTGAAGTGAAAGAAAGACAGGAGTGAACATGTCCAGTCACACAGCCTGGACTCAAATGCCATTATTGGGAACAGTATTATCAGGTTGGACCCAAGCAATTATATACTAATTTTAAAAATAGCTCAAAAATCATGATTTGTTTATTATTCAGGGGCTGAAAAGATAGCTTAGAGCCCATACAGCTCTTCCAGCAAACCAGACTTCAGTTACTATTAGCAACATTAGGTTCCTCATAACCACCTGGAATCCGGCTCCTGAAGGGTCTGGCATCTGTGGTCCAGAGACCACACACATGTTCATACACACATGCCCATGCAGAGACATGCACACCAGAAAAAGAAAACCATTTAATCTAATCAAATGTTAAAATGCTGTAACTATCATGCTTTTCCATACAACATTGTTTTACAAATATTACAAGAATATCTTCTCCAGCAAAAATAAATTCTGTGTCACCTATTTCAATAGCTCTGAAATAAATCATACAGTTGACTGTGCCAAATTGTAGCAGAGGAATTTTCCTCCCAAAGCAGGGGTGTGTCAAGTGGACAACTAAAACTACCCAGCACAATTTACCCCTTGTCAACTTGACACACGAAGCACGTCACTGTTAAAGCACAGCCTTTCCATTTCTTGTCCTAAGATATGATGTTAACATTAAAAAATCATAACAGAAGACATTACAAATTTACAAGCCCCAAAGTCCTTAAAAAATCCAAACCCTTAAAAGAACAAACTCTTTTAAAAGTCTCTTAACTGGGGCTCCTGTAAAATCCAAAACAAATACTGCCTTATTTCAAATAATCAGGCCCACCTAAGCAGAACCCTGCCCACCAAAGTAGTTCATATGTGAACATGTGGGTCACTCGTGATCTGCTCTCCACAGGGTTCAGTAATTCACTTCTTCCACTCCGCCATCCACTGTACACACAGCTCGTCTTACAGGCCCAGGTCGCCCCCACCCTATATCTGGTTCTGCCTTCAGTGGTCATCCCATGGTCCTTGCATCTCTTCAAGGCTGGGTCCCCGCTGAAATTGAGACTGGGCCTTCAAGAACGGGCTCTTCTGACCTCACCTGCTGCACTGCCTCGGATGCTTTTCATGACTCCTGCCATCCTGGGGGTCTTCACCACACACAAGGCTGCACTTGCACCAGTGGCTTTTCCTGGCCTCTCACAATGCCACACCTCACAGGATCTCTTTGACCCCGTCATGCTTTCAACATCAGAACACAGGATATGGACAGATGTCCATCCAAGTCCACACACGGTGAGTCCATAGGTGTGCCTTCAATGCCCCCGGGTATTCTGCCGCATTTTCTCTAACACTAAAAAGGAGGGCAAGGGACCTGGCCTTGGTCTGCTCCCCTCTGAGCATCGTCTGTCAGACGATGACCATCAGGCTGGGCAGCGAGGCGGAGAAGCCTCCGTCCCTACAGTCCTCCTCTAGAGCTTCCAGAGGAGGCACTTCTACTTCTACTCCCAGCACGGCCCTCAGATATGTGCCCTGCACGACCCTGCACTATGTACTTCCTTTGAATGTCGCAGTGGAGGGGACACAGAGCAGCATACCTCCCAGGGTATGTCATCAGAACAGATACCGCCCCACTGCGCAGCCTCACAGTGACAAGAATCAACCTGAATGCAGGTGTTTAGGGTCGTCGCAGCAGGCAGTCTAAGAATATTTGGCCTGTTCAGCCAAAATATTCCCCTCGAGTTTAGCCATAGTCGTGCACACCTTTCGTTTCAACACTGAGAAAACAGAGACAGATGAGTTGGAGGCAGTCATGGTCTACATAGATGGTTCCAGGCCAGCCAGGGATGCACAGTGAGACAATGTTTCAAAGTCAAAAGAAAATGGAAAAGGAAATATTCCTCCCCAATTTAGGAACAGAGAAGCATCAATTGATGGGAAATGGACATGAAGTTGACCCCGACAGGAGGAATGGACCTGGGAAGCTCTTGCACCACCACCAAGAAAAATAGTTCGTAGACTTCGATCACAGAGTATGGTAATCAGTCTTGGTTGTCAAGTTGATTGGTCCTGAAATCAACTAAGGGACATATGTCAGAGGGTGGGGGAAGGCGTTTCCAGAAAGGATAAACTAAATGAGGCGCACTCTCAGGACAGAACGGGCAGCGATCCTTCCAGTTGGTGCTCAGATAGGAAGTTTAGGGAAGCAGTGCTGCTTTTGCCTGCCTTTGCATCTTCCTGGTGGGTTCATCCACTCACTCTGTGCTGCTACTGCCATCCTTTGTGACATCACAATTCAGCTCCTGTGGCATTCCCAAATACGGACTAAACACCAGCAGCTCTCGGGATCCTCCAAGCATTCAGCATGAGATTTGGATTGCTGAGCTCTAAAGCACCGTGGACAATGAGCTACTGGGTTCTGAGCTGCTCCTCCATAGAGCTGGACATTGCGGGATTCACCAGCCCCTCTGGACTGGCTCATCTAATAAACCCCTTTTCATAGTATTATTCATTCTAGTTGTTTTCTCTAAAGAACCCTGACCAAGGCACTGAGAATATCCATTTCTCCATCTCCCTGCCTTTTTGGATGAGAAGATGTAGGAGTTCCTTGAGTTCCACAGTTCTGGATGACCAAGTATGGACTAAACTACTGTCGGTAAGAGCTGTGCAGAGAGCAGAGACTGCCATCTGCCCATGACACCCTACCTTGTTCAAGTGCCTCCATAGAGGTCAGAGGACAATTTGGTGAGTTGACTCTCTCCTTCCACCATGTAGGTCTGGGGGTTCCAACTCAGGTTTCCATGCTTGCTGGCAAAGGCCTTTACCCACTGAGATATCTCACTGGTCCTCATTAGTCATATTTCTAACCAGATTTTCTATTTCTTCATGATTCAGTATTATTAGATTGTGTATTTCCAAAACTCTGTCCATTTCCTGGGTGATATCTGGTTTGCTGTTGTAGTATTCTCTTCTGTAAGATTGTTAGTACTGTCTTTACTTTGCTGGGTGCTGGGAGTTACTGGGATGAAGCCTACAAACACCCACATGCTACTTGACAGTACTGTGCCACTGAGGCTCTTTGATGCTTGTTGTCCTTCTGTTTTAACACAGGTTCTCATAAACAAGCCTGGGGTGGCCTTCAGCCCAGTCTGTAGCCCTGCCAGGCCTTGAAGTTTGCTCTGGCCTCAGGTTTGCAAGTGCTGGATGTGCAGGATGGCAGCAGGACACCCAACTGAATATTCCTTTAAAAACAGTGTAAGCAGTAAAATCTTTTTGTCAAATATTTTCAAACAGTGTTCTTCTTTTCTCTACAGCACCCTTGTTACAGGATCAACATTTACTTTGATATTGTCTGTTTCTTATGTCAATTGTAACTTGCAACATTCATTTCTTGTATCCTCCTATGTAAAAAATGGTTTTTAGTTTTTGTGTAATGGTCTTTCTTTAGTTCCAACTATTTAGACCAGGCTGGCCTCAGTCTCACAGAGATCTGCCTGCCTCTGCCTCCTCAGTCCTAGGATTAAAGGTGTGCACTGCCATACCTAGCCTGTCTCCCTTTTGGAAGCCTGATAGTTCACATTGTGGGAAAGTATTTGCTCCCTTAACATATCTTGTCTTCTCCTTGTATCAGTCAGGGTTCTCTAAAGGAACTGAGCTGATGACGTGAATCCATCTGGTTCCATCGTGGCTGCTCCACACTTGAGAAAAGGGGACTCTGCCAGGCGCTCAGCCGACAGGGCAGCCGTCTCAGCATCCCGATCTGCTGCTGGAGGCCTGGAGGTCCCTGGACAGCTGCTGCTCGCCCCTCTGTGTCAGAATGGGAAGAAGGGGGTTCTAATATTGGCCAATGAAATCACAGAAGACATAAGCTCAGCAATGAGAGATGCCAGCAGGCAAACAGCAAAGCTGCCGTCTGCAGTGTCCTTGTACCTGGGCTGCCACCAGGAGCTACGACCTACATTAGACCAGGGACAGCTTCTGGCTTCAAATCATCTGATAAGAATGCCTCACATTTTAGTTTGTTCCAGATCCAGGCAAGTTGACAGCTAGGACTACACATCCCATTCATGTATGCATGAGACTTTGGCTTCGTGTGCCAAAGCTCCACATTCCCTAGTGCCAAGATTATTCACTGAAGTGAAATAGGAAGCTCATTTAAAATTGGCCACTAGGTTAAGACTGTGTGGTTCCTCAGCCAACGTGGACAGCTAAGCTCTCTTTCACAGCAGGGATAAAAGGACCTGGTCATGTTAACAATAGGTGTTTGCTCCTTTATTCTAGGATAGTTGCACTTCAGGTCAGAAGTAAAGTTTGCCTTGCCCAGACATTCTGAATGGTCGTGGTGATCTCCTGGTGTATCTCTGTGAGTTCAAGGCCAGCCTGGTCTACAGAGTGAGTTCCAGGCCAACTGGGGCTACAGGGAGACCCTGTCTCAAAAAGACCCAAAACAAAAAATGCTCCAGGCTAGAGCGATGACACAGCCATTAAAGACTAAGGCGAACAACCAAATCATCAACAACAACAAATTAGTAAGTGAGCTGATTTGGGTAGTGTCTCTTGTAGCGCAGGCTGGACTCAAATCAGTCATTTCCTGAGTGCTGACAAGAAGGCAGATGCCACCACTCCTGAGCTGGGCATGTGCCATGCTTTGGCTGAAAAGGCCAACTTGAGGCTTGAGAGATAAGCTGTGAGTGCCCTTCGCACGTCTCATTGGAACCCCTGATCCCTGGAGAACATCAGGTCTTGTTCCAATTTGTCCTGGCCTAGGTTGGTGTCCTTCCAGTTGGGGTAGGGGTGAGATGGCTCCGTTGGACAGTGGGTGCATACACTAGTCACCTGTGAGCAAGAGAAGACCAAGAAGTGCCTACCGAGTGCAGGATGACAGCCAAAGTGGCAGAAACTAGGGCTCTTGTCCTGCACTTGTCCCTTCAGTTCACTCTCCCTGAGGGACCTGATCCTGTCACTCAGGCTTCACTAGCCAATCAGGGCCTCTGGGTGGATAGTCCATTCAAGAGTGCCCATGAACGAGAGGACCAAGGTTCTCTCAGGCCACCAGACTCCTTTAGGTGCGCCCCTGTTGTGGAGTCGGTGGGGTGTGTGTATTCTGCCCTGAGCACGGGCCATGTGAGCTCGCCCAGAGCAGGTGGGGGCTGACTGTCCCCAGACGGGGAGGGGCACTCAGAGCAGCCTGTGGTAGATCATCTGGGGCTGGAGCTGAACTGGACAGGTAGCTGACGCAGCGTGGACCCACACATGGACCTGTGATCTCCTGGCCTCTCAGTGTGAAGACTGAGCAGAGCTGGCAAGGCAGGAGGATGCACCTGCCATAGAGAAGGTGTTGGTGACTGCCAGGTGCGGTCTGCACTTCCAGGTGATGCTGTTTCACTGGAAAACAGGTTACTAAGGGAAAGGCTGCAGAAGTTTAAAGGTGTGTGTTAAATTATATTTAGAATTTACTTGTAAAAATTATAACTCTGCTTACATGGTCTCTAATATTTATTTTAATCTTTGACAGCTTCACATGCAAAAAAAGTGGTTCCCTTTTCCTCCATCATTACACCCTGTTACTCCCCAGCTCTTCTCACAGAATCCCCTCTCAGTGTGTCCCTCTGCTTTCATTGTGTGGGTGAGTGTGTGTGGGGGGCATTAGGATTGCTCGTATAAGTATGGTGGCCAGTTGACTTACTGGACAGTGGTCAACATACTAGTGATGACAGCACTGAAGAAAATGACTTCCTCTTTCCACAGCCATGAATTGGCAGTAGCGTCTTAGGGAGGCCTGGGGCCTCAGAGCTTCTGCTTCATCCAGGATGGAATGTTGACAGGACTTATCTCAGGTATTGTGTTCATAACCACAGATGTTCTGAGCTGATGAGTACAATGGCCATTTCATGTCTGGGAGGGACACACTTTGAATTAATGTTTTAAAATCAAAGTTTGTCCAGTTGATCTCTTTGTATATAGTTAAGAGGCCCTGGTGTAGCAGTGACATTTGTTGAGAAAAACCATACTTTCCCCATTGAGTTCTCTTTGCTTTGCTGTCAGTGATGAGTAGACTAAGTTATTGTGGTTTTATTTCTGGATTGTCTGTTCCATTCTCTTCAACTGTTTGCTCTTTTCCAAATCGACCACTATCTTGATTATTGTTTTATTGGTATCATTACACTCAGATAGTATCAATGTGCATACATTTCTTCTGCAGTGTTGGATCCACTATTCTGGATTTTTTTCCCTGCAGAGTCCTTTTTCTGTTATTTATAACATAGTTCCTAGGATTTTGAGTTATGTTTAAGCAGTAGCTCAAAATCTTCATCTTGAACCTTACTGTCTATGCTATTGGAATGTATCTCCACTAAAAATTATTTTATTGGCGGCTGAGAGATGGCTCAGAGGCTAAGAGCCCCGGCTCCTCCTGCAGAGAACTGGGCTGGGTTTCCGGCACCCACACGGCGGACTGCAGCTGTCCTGGCTGCAGTTCCGGGATCTGCCTCTCCTGCTGGTTTCCGTGAGCAGTGCACACGGCACACTTAGATGCATGCAGGCAAAATATGAAAAAAACATTATTATTATTACTGTGCATGTGTGCGAGTTCAGGCATGTGTTGGCCAGGACACACATGGGAATCAGGGAATAACTTTTGAGAGTGGAATCTTTCCTACCATCCTGAGAACTATTTAATTATTAGTATGAATATATAAACTTTAACATTTAACTAGTTGACATGCTCGATTACATTTTTTTCTTGCATTTAGTTTTTATTTTTAGCCTTGGATCTCAACCCAGGATTATTTGTTTGTGTATATGTGTGCAGTTTTGTTGTTGTTGTTGTTTTTTTGAAACAGGGTCTCCCTGTACCAGGCTAGCCTGGAACATAGGATGTACAAGAGACTGGTCTCAATCTCACAGAGATCTGCTTGCCTCTACTTCTGAATGTTGAGAATAAAGGTGTGCATCAGAATCATACCTGGCTTTTAACCCAGGTTCTTGCACATGCTACACATCCACTCTACTGACGACCTTCACCTGTCTGTATGCTCAAAGCTGTCAAATTTCATATACCTGTCCACCAATATAACAGTTCGTGCCAACAGCCTGGACGTCCTGTGCATGTTACTTTTCCCTTCCATACTTTCAAAGTTTCACTTTCCCCTGGGCACTTGGAAATGCTGGGTGATTTGCCAATAGAGATTTGATAATAGAATCACCAGTGTATTAGTCACTTGTGTGGTTGTTGTAGCTAAATACCTGACAAGAAGCAAACTTACCAGAGGAAAGGTATATTCTTGTATATGTTCCAGGAAGACAAATTCCACGTTGGTGGGCCAGGCATGGGGCCTGGGTGGCAACCCCACTAGACACACTGCTTTGGTGGTCAGCTAGCGAGGGAGCTGAGTGCTTGTGCTCCCCTCACCTTCTTATACATGTTGAGTCCAGGACCCCAGCCCACAGGAATGGTGACACCCATGTGTAGGATGTGTCTTGCCACCTTATTTAACCTAATCAAAATGACCACTGTTAGTCATGGCCAGAAGCAGACTTCATCTAGATAATCTCTCACCAGTGTGCCAAAGCCTTGTCTGCTGGCTGATGGGATGCTGTCAGGCTGACAAGCAATGCAGCCAGTCTCAGGGAGGTAGAGTCAACCTCTCCTTTCCTCACTTTTGCCTTGCAAGGCTTATCATGGCTTTGGAACAGGGACGGAGCACGTGCCTGGACTCTCTCTCCTATACAATGGACACTAACTTAGGAAACAATTACATGCATTTGGTGGGAGCCACAAAGCCACACTGTAAATTGGCAGGCTTGCCTGTATCCGACAGCTACACAACACACACACACACACAGAGAGAGAGAGAGAGAGAGAGAGAGAGATGATATTTGGGTAACTGAGCTTGAGCCATGCACAGCTGTCTGCGGACCACGTGTGATCACACATAGGCAGCCATGTTGGTGTTAATAAAGGCAATGCTCACAGGTTGTTCGGGGCCCACATTACTGAGATCTCTGGGCTCCATTGCACCTCCAGATTCTTCCATAAACGCACTCACCTGTAATCTTCCTTTACTTCAATGTGTTTTAAAAAATTTATTCAGGAGCTGGAGAGATGGCTCAGCATTAAGTGCACTGACAACAGTTTCAGACAACTTGGGTTCAATTCCCAGTTCCCACATGACAGCAAACTAACTTCCATAACTGCAGTTCCAGGGGAAATCAACACCCTCTTCTCATGTCTGCAGCCATTGCCAGACACAGGTATACTTATTTTTTTATTTGTTTTTGTATGTGTATGAATGTACTGTCTGCATGTAGGTCTGTGCACCCGTGTCGTGCAAAGCCGCAGAGGTCAGAAGAGAGTCTTGGATTCCCCCGGAACTGGAGTTCTCCTGGAATTGGAGTTACAGATGGTTCTTAGCCGCCATGTGGGTGCTGGGGATCGAATACGGGTCCTCTGCAAGAGCAGTTGGTGCTCTTAACCTCTAGGCCATCTCTCCAGCCCGACACAGGTATACTTATATGTGTGCAGGCAGTGCGCTCATATGTACATAAAAACAATAAAAACAAAAGGTTTATTCATTTACAAATTCATGTGTATGTTTCTATATCTGTGTAAATGTATGGGACATATGGGCAACTGCCCAGAGAGTCCAGAAGTCGTCAGATCCCATGGAACTCAAATACAAGCAATTGCAAGCTCCCTGATGTGCACATGAAAAAATGCACACCACTAAAAAAAAAACAAAAAACATAAGTATGCATGTCAACATGGTTAAGCCTTCAGAGGTCAACAGTGATTTCAGGGACAAAAAAATCACGTTGTGGGGGTTACAGAGATGGCTCAATTATTTAGGGACCTGACAATTCTTGCAAAGGACCCAGGTCCTCAGCACCCACATGTTGGCTAACAACCATCCACTACTCCAGTTCCAGGGGATCTTGTGTAGATCTGCTGCAGGTGATTGCAGTTCATGATTACAGTGGCTATGCTGAATTTACAGGATGGTATTTTGAAAACTTTCACCAATCTTCTAGTTCTGACATATTTCTGCCCCTAGTCACAATGTTCCCTGAGCCATAGGGGAGGAGGTATAAATGTCCCATTTGGAACTGAGGCCTCTACTGTCATTTACTCTAACCTGGGTGTTTGTGACTCTGCATTCATTGCTGTTCACTCAGAAAGGCTTCTTTGATTACGACTCAGAGTAGCTTTTGTCTACTAGCATGAGCATAGATGTTAAAAAGGTAGTTTGAGGGGCTGGAGAGATGGCTCAGCAGTTAAGAATGCTGACTGTACTTGCAGAGGACCTGGGTTCAATTCCCAGCATCCACATGGCGACTAAAAACCATCTTTAGTGCCAGGTGTGGTGGTGCACGCCTTTAATCCCAGCACTCAGGAGGCAGAGGCAGGTAGATCTCTGGGAGTTCAAGCCCAGCCTGGTCTACAGAATGAGTTCCAGGCAAGCTGGGACTAAAAGGGGACCCTGTCTCAAAAATACCCAAAAAAGGCACTTTGAGGGGCTGGAGAGATGGCTCAGCAGTTAAGAACGCTGACTGCTCTTGCAGAGGACCTGGGTTCAATTCCCAGCATCCACATGGTGACTAAAAACCAACTTTAGTGCCAGGTGTGTGGTGCACGCCTTTAATCCCAGCACTCAAGAGGCAGAGGCAGGTAGATCTCTGGGAGTTCAAGCCCAGCCTGGTCTACAGAATGAGTTCCAGGCCAGCTGGGACTAAAAGGGGACCCTGTCTCAAAAATACCCAAAAAATGCAGTTTCATATTAAGTTAATTTATTTTATCAAAAGTAGTGAGTTCTCCCCCACCAGGGGGCCAATGTCCTTTGCAGTCGGGATCTGTTTACTTGGCTTGCAGTACAAACTCTCCGTTTCCTGCCATGCAGTGATGCAGTGGGCCTCAGATCCTATTAGACGAGGGCTGGCTACCCCCACAACAGCCACGCAGGGATTGCACATGTGGGTGCATCTTGCCAAGCATGTTCATGGCTGGGAAGATTCTCAGCTGTGTAAAGCCACTGATCCCTCTCCAACCCCAGCCACCTGCACAGTCATTCTAGCCTGGCAACACCGGGCTGTCATGGAGGGAGTCTCCAGGTCAGGTCCAGCCTGTGATCTCTACATCTTGCTAATGAGATGTGTGCTGTCTCCATGAATATGACCGTATCTTCTAGCTCTGCTGGGCAGCCAAGCAGACATCCCAGAACCTGTGTTGCTCTAGGACCTCCCTGATCAGCTTCCATGGAAGTATTTCTTCCCTAGGACTGGAATATTAGTTTAGTGACCCACTACTACTAATAACACCATTGAGACATAATGGACAATTTCCTTCTATCTTTTAAACCATTTTATTTGTTATTTTTATTTTATGTGTATGAGTATATTGTCCACATGCATGTGAGTGCACCAGGGTCCACAGAGATCAGAAAAAGGCATCAGATTCTCTGGGAGATGGAGTTACAAATGGTTGACGGCCACCACGTGGATGCTGGGAACTGAACCAGCATCCTCTGAACTCGCCAGTGCTCTTAACCACGGACCCATTTCTCCAACCACTCTCTTTTGCATTTCTTTTATGTGAGTTACAAGACTGTAAGCTGCCACACTGGTTTATTTTAATTTTCATTTTTTTATTGATGCTTTGTGTATTTCATACATCATTTTCCAATTCAGTTCAGGCATATTTCCCTTTCCCTTCCCCCCACCCCACCCCACCCCATCCCAGATCATGCATTCTGCCATAACTGTCCTGCATCTTTCACTCAGTTTTTTTTTCATTTTTTAACAATAAGTGATAATTTATGAGTACAAGCATCCTCCATGAAAACCAGTTTGCAAGCAGTTGTGCCCAAACCCACACAGCCCATGGGTCCCACCATCCAGCAGGGGAGGCTTGTATGTTCAATCAAGTTCATCAAATCAGTGTCCAGACTATATTGCTGTAGTTTCACCATTCACCCCAGTCACAGCCCTTACATTCTACCAAGCCCCCCTTTCCGCAGATTGTTCCTAGGCTTAGAAAAGGCGCACAGGTGGATGAGAAGCAAAACAGTCTACTTTCTCTGGAGCTGTTGTCTTGGACTCTGGTCAATTCTGGCTGTTTCCTTTTGTTGGCTGACAGTTTGTCCAGGAATAACCTTTTGATCCTACTAAAGAAGCACAAGCAATTAGATATATAAGTATTTAAACAGTACTAATTGTTATGGTAGGCTATTTTGGTATAGACACAGATGTTTGGATGGTATGTTAATCCATGAATTACATTTTTTTTTCTGTTAAATATGACATGGGAGGGATGTATTGAGACCGCACATGCAAGTGTACACATGGCCTCTGGAACGCCAGAGAGTGTTACCAAAGGCCACTAAACCAATAAAGCAAATACTGGTCTCCTTGAGTCAAGCAAGACTCCACCACCAGCACCAGCTGTACCTCACCTGCCTGGAAATACTGTGCAGCAGAGGCAGCCATGTGCCTCTATATCCCAAATCTAATTGGCTATTGGCTCTCTCCTTGGAGGAATAACCCATGGATGATGCCACAAGCTTACATCCTCTACAGGTTAGGAGATGTTATAAGCCACAGTAAGACCCTGTCATATTTAACAGGGGGGAAAATTGTAATTCATGGATTAACATATCCAAACATGTGTCTATGCTAAAGTAACCTACCATAACTATTAGTGGCTGTTTAAATGCCTATATATCTAATTGCTTGTGCTTCCATTAGTGAGGATCGAAAGGTTATTCCTGGACAAACTATCAGCCCATGAAAGGAAAGAGCCAGAATTGACCAGAGTCCAAGGCAACAGCTCCAGAGAGAGGGGACTGTTTTGCTTCTCATCCACCTGTGCCCCTTTTCTAAGCCTAGGGAACAATCTGCGGAAGAAAGGGTGAGGTAGAATGTAAGGGCTGCGATTGAGCTGAAGGGTGAAACTACAGTAATGTAGTCTAGACACTCATTTGATCAACTTGACTGAACAAACAACCTGTCACCCCCCACTGGATGGTGGGGCCTTGGGTGTTTGGGCACAACATCATACAGAATTGTTTTGCATGAAGGATGCTTGTACTCATGGATTATGACTTATAACTAAAAAATGAAAAAAAAACTGAGAGAAAGATGCAGGACAGTTATGGCAGAATGCATGATCAGAGATGGGGTGGGGCTGGGGGGGAGGGAAAGGGAAAAGTGCCTGAACTGAATTGGAAAATAATGTATGAATTGCACAAAGCATCAATAAAAATATAATAATAAAATTTTAAAAAATTTAAAAAAAAAGGGAACAGCACACAGATGTTACCTGACACACTCCCAGGATGTCCAGGACAAAAGGTAAGGAACAGCACACACATGTGCCCTGACAAACTTCCAGGACAATCAGGACATCAGGGAAGAAACAGCACAGAGATGTTCCCTGACACACTCCCAGGATGTCCAGGACATCAGGTAAGGAACAGCACAGTAATGCACACTGAGAGACTCCCAGTGCATCCAGCACATCAGAAAAGGAACAGCACAGTGATGCTCCCTGACACACTCAAAGGATGTCCAGGACATCAGGGAAGGAAGAATACACAGATATTCACTGACAAACTCACAGGACATCAAGGATACCAGGTAAGGAACAGCACAGTGATGTTCCCTGACACACTTCCATGACGTTGAGGACACCAGGTAAGGAACAGCACAGAGATGTTCCCTGACACACTCTCAGGACATCCAGGACATCAGGTAAGGAATAGCACAGAGATGTTCCCTGACACACTCCCAAGACATCCAGAACATCAGGTAAGGAACATCACACACATATGTCCCCTGACACACTCCCAGGATGGGCAGGACATCAGGTAAGTTGCAGCACAGAGATGTTCCCTGACACACTTCAAGGAGTTCCAGGACATTAGGTAAGGAACACCAGAGAGATGTTCCCTGACACACTCCCAGGACGTCCAGGACATCACATAAGGAAGAGCACAGTGATGTTCCCTGACACACTTCCAGGACGTCCAGGACATCAGGTAAGGAACAGCACAGGGATGTTCCCTGACACACTCCCAGGACGTCCAGGACATCAGGTAAGGAACAGCACACAGATGATCCCTGACACACTCCCAGGACTTCAAGGACATCAGGTAAGGAACAGCACAGAGATGTTCCCTGACACACTCCCAGGACGTCCAGGACATCAGGTAAGGAAGAGCAGAGAGATGTTCCCTGACACACTTCAAGGACTTCCAGGACATCAGGTAAGGAACAGAACAGAGATGTTCCCTGACACACTTGCAGGACGTCCAGGACATCAGGTAAGGAAGAGCACACAGATGTTCACTGAAACAGTGCCAGGATGTCCTGTACATCGGGTAAGGAAGAGCACACAGATGTTCCCTGACAAACTCCCAGGATTTCCAGGACATCAGGTAAGGAAGAGCACAGAGATGTTCCCTGACACACTTCCAGGATATCCAGGACATCAGGTAAGGAACAGTACAGGGATGTTCCCTAAAACAATACCAGGACGTCCAGAACATCAGGTAAGGAACAGCACACAGATGATCTCTGACACACTGCCAGAACGACCTGGACATCGGGTAAGGAACAGCACACAGATGTTCCCTGACATACTCCCAGGACGTCTGGGACATCAGGTAAGGAAGAGCACAGAGATGTTCCCTGACACACTTCCAGGACAATCAGGACATCAGGGAAAGAACAGCACAGAGGTGTTCCCTGACACACTCCCAGGACATCCAGGACATGAGGTTAGGAACAGCACACAGATGTTCCCTGACACACTCCCAGGACATCCAGGACATCAGGTAAGGAACAGCACAGTAATGCTCCCTGACACACTCCCAGCACATCCAGGACATCAGGTAAGGAACAGCACACAGATGTTCCCTGACATACTCCCAGGACGTCCACGATATCAGGTAAGGAACAGCACAGTGATGTTCCCTGACACACTTCAATGACATCCAGGACATCAGGTAAGGAACAGCACACAGATGTTCCCTGACACACTCCCAGGATGTTCAGGACATCAGGTAAGGAACAGCACAGTGATATTCCCTGACACACTCCCAGGGCATCCAGGACATCCGGTAAGGAACAGCACAGAGATGTTCCCTGACATACTCCCAGGAGGTCCAGTACATCAGGTAAGGAACAGCACAGTGATGTACCCTGACACACTCCCAGGACATGCAGGACATCAAGTAAGCATCAGTACACAGATGTTCCCTGACATACTCCCAGGATGTCCAGTATATCAGGTAAGAAACAGCACAGTGATGTTCCCTGATACACTTCCAGGACGTCGAGGACATCAGGTAAGGAATAGCACAGAGATTTTGCCTGACACACTCCCAGGATGTCCAGGACATCAGGTAAGGAAGAGAGAGATGTTCCCTGACACACTCCCAAGACGTCCAGGAAATCAGGTAAGGAACAGCACACAGGTGTTCCCTGACACACTCCCAGGACATCCAGGACATCAGGTAAGGCACAGCACAGTGATGTTCCCTGACAATCGCCCAGGATGTCCAGGACATCAGGTAAAGAAGAGCACAGCGATGTTCCCTGACACACTCCCAGGAACTCCAGGACATCAGGTAAGGAACAGCACAGAGATGTTCCCTGACACACTCCCAGGACGTCCAGGACATCAGGCNAAATCTCCAGGCTTAGCCAGGCAGGATGGTCCACACCACTAATCCAAGCACTCAAGGCAGCAGACACAGGCGGAACCCTGTACGTTGAGGCCAGGCCTGGCCTACAAAGAGAGTTCCAGGACAAGCTGGGAGCTACAGAAGGAACCCTTTTTTCAAAGAAAACAGACAGGAAACAAAATCTCTCTGGGAAGCTTCGTTTACTCAGAGTAAGAATAAGTGAGACGGGGAGGGAGAGTGTGTGTGTGCACCCTCTTCAAAGAAAGACCACACAGTCATCCTCAGAGGACATTCACAGAAAATTCCCCAAAGCAATCCAAAGAACAATGTTTGCCTGTTTCAGTGTTTTGGCAAATATGATATAGAAGTAAGGTACAGTCTCTTCTGGCTTTATCATACTTTGCTGTATTTTAGCTCAATCAATAATTTGTGGGAATGATTTTGGTTTCATGGTACAGGGTCAGTTTCTTAACTCACGGCACACTTTTCATATGTTTTCTTTATAGATAATATTGAAGTATTACAAGGGCAGGAACAAGAGTTTATAAGCTCCTTTTGTCTATAGTTTGCTATCATGGCTTTCATTCTCATTAGGGATTCTTTCAATCAAAGCATGTTGCTTTATATTTGGCAAGGATTTGCATGTGTCGTTATCTAAATTGGGGCAGCAGATCTTGTTTGTCCTGTATATGCTGAGGGTTTTGCCCACACTTCCTCTGATACCTATGAAGGGAGGTTATCCATTTCCTCCTCTGGGGTCTTTTCTGACTCCGTCATAAGCAGCATGGAGAACATACAGGACTGGAGATTTTCTTTCTCCCCTAAGTTTAGCATCCTCTCTCCTTTTGGGGAAAAGGAGCTATGAGCATTCTGTATTTGTAGAAAGTCGTGTCCTAAGAAATGGATAGGGGGACAGTTCACCTGTAGAACAGCATGACACCCCATGGTTTCTCCTCATTAAAATTTGATAGGGTTTATCTTTTTTAAAAATATTTTTTTACTTATTTCCGTATGTGTATGAAGTCTGCATGCAAGTCTGTGCACCCGTGGACGTGCAACGCCGCGGAGGTCAGAAGAGGGACGGAAATCCCCTGGAACTGGAGTTCTCCTGGAAATGGAGTTCAGACAGCTCTCGGCCGCATGTGGGTGCTGGGGATCGAACCGGGTCCTCTGCAAGAGCGGTAGGCGCTCTAACCTCTAGGCCATCTCTCCAGGCCCGATAGGGTTTCTCTTAAACACAGTTATGGGCAGGTCAGAAAAATCACAGCATTTCAATTTCATTTTTTTTTACTCTAAGGGAAGGGAGGAGAGAGTTTTTTTTTTCCTATTACTTTATTTCTTTTCATTTTTTAACAATAAGTATAATTTATGAGTACAAGCATCCTTCTGTAAAACCAATTTGCAAAGCGTTGTGCCCAAACCCACCCAGCAAAGGGTCCCACCGTCCAGCTGGAGGGGCTTTTATGTACAATCATGTTGATCCAAATAAGTGTCCAGTCTATACTGCTGTGTTTCCACCATTCACCCCAATCATAGCCCTTACATTCTACCACACCTCCTCTTCAGCAGACTTCCATTCCCTAGGTCTTAGAAAAGGGGCACAGTTCTAGGGCTTGGAGGGATGGCCTCGCGGTTAAGAAAGCCACGATCTCCTTGCAGAGGACCCGGGTTTGCTCCCAGCACCCACATGGCAGCTGAGAAACTGTCTGTAAAACTCCAATTCCCGGAGGACTCCCGTCCAGGTGGAATCCGACACCCTCTTCTGACCTTCTGCGGCATTGCACGACAAGGTGCCCACAGACCTGCATGTAGACAGGACATTTATACACATACTAAAAAATAAATAAAAAATAAATATAAATAAATAAATAAATAGAAAAAGGGTCACAGGGGATGAGAAGCAAAACAGTCTACTTTCTCTGGAGCTATCGTTTTGGACTCTGGTCAATTCTGGCTGTTTCTTTTCATGGGCTGACAGTTTGTCCAGGACTAACCTTTCAATCCTCCTATAAAAGCACAAGCAATTAGATCTATATAGGTATTAAATTTTTTTTTATAATTTTCTATTTATTCTCTGTATGTGTATTATGTACTGTCTGCATGCAAAGTCTGTGCACCCGTGTCGTCAATGCCACAGAGGTCAGAAGAGTGTGTTGATTCCCCTGGAACTGGCGTTCTTCTCGAATTGGAGTTTCAGTTTCAGGACGGTCTCTGCCTCCATATGGGTGCTGGGTATCTAACCTGGTTCATCTGCAAGAGCGGTCAGTGCTCTTAACCACTAAGCCATCTCTCCAGCCTGATATATAGGTATTTAAAACGTACTACTTGTTATTGGTAGGTTACTTTGTGATAGACACAGATGTTTATGTTATGTTATCCATGAATTACATTTTCTGTAAAAGATGACAGGGTATTACTTTGGCTTATAACATCTCCCTAACCACTAGAGGATGTATGTTAAGCTTGTGGCATCAGCCGGGGTTATTCCTCCAAGGAGAGAGCTACTAGCCAATTAGATTTGGGGATATATACAGACATATGGCTTGCCAACTGCTGCCACAGTATTTCCAGGCAGGGGAAGTGTAGCTGGTGCTGACGGAGAGTCTTGCTTGGGACTCCACGGCCTATATTTGCTTTATTGGGTTAGTGGTCCTTGGTAACACTCCCTGGTGCTATTACAGAGACCAACTGTATGCTTGCAAGTGTGGTTTCTCAATACATCTCCATGCTTACATCAGGTCGTTGACACAGCAGGGACTTATGGCCTCTCTTTCTTGCAGGTATCCCCGTTTACAGGAGGCAAGCAGCCTTTACCTTTTTTGGGGGGGGGCTTTTGGATTCCCCGTCCAACATCTCCTTGGTAGGAATAATCCATTGCTGATACCAGAGCTTCCTGTATTACTATTATTTTGCCAAATGCACAGCTTAAGGAGACTTAGTATTATACTTGGTTCTGAATAGAGAATAATCCTTTTAGCAGTTCCTATGTCTATAGTCAATTCAGAAGAGCAGTTTTTTTACCAGTTTTATAAGAGATTACCTCTATAACAGTGAACTCTAATTTACAGTTAGAGAACGAAACCTCATTTATCATCATATTTCTCCTTGTTTATGAAGGGAGGTAAGAAGTTCCTCGCATTTAAAAACTTTGTGGCACCTAGAAGGTAACTTTCATTAGGACTCATTATAAACAGTTGTTTACACGTCGGATCCACAGAGGAGTTGATGACTTGTCGCAGTCTGAGGCTTTTCTTTCTTTCAATATTCATTACGGGCCAACTTTCTTGCGCACTTCCTGGTAACATGTACTCAATGCAAAGCGTCTTCTTTCTTTCTTACCCATTAAGTTGGTTGGACATTTTGACCTGTGGGAACATTTACCAATCTTTTCCCATAGTAGTTTACATTTAAAATTTTTGCAGGGTTAAGAGATGGCGTAGGGTTAAAGAGCACGACGCTCTTGCCAGAGGGGACCGGGTCGATCCCCAAGGGGCACCCCCACATGGCGGCTGAGGAACGTCTGTAACTCCAATTCCAGGAGAACTCCAGTTCCAGGGGAATCTGAGACCCTCTTTCTGACCTCCGCGGAATTGCAACGACATAGGTGCACACTTAAACACATGCAGCAGTACACTCATTACCACATACAAAAATAAATAAAAAAATTTTTTTAAAGATTTAACTTGCAAAGTTTTGACAAAAAGGTTTCATCTATATCTGTATCCCCCCTTTTTTTTTTTTTTTTTTTTTATTTTTTTGACCCATAAGTCTCACAAAAAGCAGTTGTCGTACACATACCTATAGGCATGGAATCAAGGCCCAGATGTTTCATTTTGTTTTTTTTTTGAACGTTTTTTTTTTTTTGTTTTTTTTTTTTTTTTTGAATTTTTTTTTTTTTTTTTTTTTTTTTTTTTTTTTTTAAATAAAATTTTTTTTTTTTTTTTTAAAATTCACCCAAAGCTATTTTGTGTGACTGTATATTATTAACTTGGGAAGCAAGCTAACTCCTTAAGATAATCATCCTACAGGTAAAAAGGAATGCTACAAGATGATACTGTACAACAGAAGAAATTATAGAGAACCTTTGTATGTGCCAATTCCAAAGTTATTGTTATACAGATTTTAAAATAAAAAACAAATGTGGACAACAATTTATATTTCAATTGACTCATTATGCATTACTGTTTTATCAAAACCTTTGAACCAATGTTGTTTAATACACCACCTACGTTTACTAATTCCTAAAACACTGTGTAACCTGTAGACAGAGTCTGGGGCAAAATTGGATACTTGTTGAACTCACGTCAATTAAGTATGCATTAATTGAATATACACCTGCGTCCCTCTCCCGCCCCTCCCACCCCTCCCGATTCACCATTTCATTCCATTTTCTTGCATGCGGTCTTTCTGTGTTGTTCTTTTAATATGCATCCCTCTGCCCAAGAAATATTTACAACTGGGGTTTATTCGTGGTGCATCTACACATGCTGGATACCATTCGTCTTGTTTGTTTTTGGGGACTGTTACTTCATTTAGATCTAATCTTTTAGCTCCCATCCATTTACCTGCAAAAGTTCATGGTGTTGTCTTTCTTACTGCTGCATAGATCTCCATTGTGCAATGTACCACCATTTCTCTATCCACTCGTCAGTTGAGGGGCATTTGGGTTGGTCAGCTTTTTGCTATTGGGAACAGAGCTGCAATAAATATATCTGTGCATGTATTTCTGCAGCAAGATGAGTCCTTTGAGTATATACACAGGAGTGGTATGATTGGGTCAAATAGTAAGCTCATTTTGAGTCTCCCAAGGGTTCTTCACACTGCTTTCCACCATGATGGCTGTACAAATTTTACATTCCTACCAGCAGCGGATGAATGTTCCCCTTCCCCACAACCTCGCCAGCACTTGATATCGTTTGTTTCTTGATCTGGCCAGTCTTAGCGGAGTAGTGAGATGACGATTGTATCTTAGGGTGTTCTTAATTTGCATTTCCCTAATTATTAGTGATTTGTTGACCAGCTTTTAAGAAGTTTTTCAGCCATCTACAATTCTGAGGAGAGAGGTTTTAAACATGGTGGGATTTAAAGCAGATAACGGAGCCATGGTGCCTACTGGGCCCCTGCTTCCTCTTCATTAACAGCAGTTCTAAAGTGTTACAAGGGGGAAAAGGAAAAGCACTCTGAATTCTGTCAGATTTTCCTTCAAAGCCTCCCAGGGAGGACTGCTGCTCTCTTGGGGAGAGCACCATTTCAGTTTCTTTTGTTTTTTTTTATTTATTTTTTTTAGCTTGCACTGGTGTACTTTATTTTTTTTTCAAATATTTATTTTTATTTCAAACATTTTTTTATTGGTGCTTTGTGCCTTTCATTCCATTCATTTTCCACTTCAGTTCAGGCACTTTATTTCCCTTTTCCCTTGCCCCCTCCCCCACCCCTCCCAGATAATGCATTTTGCCATTACAACTGTCCTGCATCTTTCTCTAGTTTTTTTTTTCATTTTTTAGCTATAATGAGATCCATGGTACAAGCATCCTTCATATGGAAACCAATTTGCAGGCTGTTGTGCCCAAAACCCCCACAGCCCCACCATCCAGCGGGGGTGGGGTGAGGGGATGTATGTTCAATCAAGTTGAATCCAAAGAGTGTCCAGATTACATGGCTGTAGTTTCACCATTCACCCCAATCGCTAGCCCTTACATTCTACCACGCCCCCTTCTTCTGCAATTGTTCCCTAGGCTTTTATGGAAAGGTGGGGGTACAGGTGGATGAGAAGCAAACAAGTCCACTCTCTCTTGAGCTGTTGTCTTGGACTCTGGTCCATTTTGGCTCTGTTTCCTTTCACGGGCTGCCAGTTTGTCCAGGAATAACCTTTTCGGTCCTACTAATGAAGCACCAAGCAATTAGATATATAGGTATTTAACAGCACTACTAGTTATGGTTGGTTACTTTGGTATAGACACAGATGTTGGATGATATGTTAATCCATGAATTAAAATTTCTTTCCTGTTAAATATGACGGGTCTTACTGTGGCTTATAAACATCTTCTAACCGTAGAGGATGTAAGCTTGTGGCATAATCCAGGGTCTTCCTCCAAGGAGAGAGCCAATAGCCAATAAGATCTGGGATATTACAGGCATTTGGCTGCCTCTGCTACACAGTATTTCCAGGCAGTGGAGGTGTAGCTGACACTGACGGTGGACATGGGGTCTTGCTTGACTCAGGGAGACCCGTAATTTGCTTTATTGGTTGAGTGGCTTTGGTAACACTCTCTGTATTCAGATGCCATCTGTACACTTGCATTGTGTGGTCTCAATACATCCTTTCCATGTTGATGTCAGGTCTTCGGCAGCGGGGCCTTATTGCCTTCTTTTGCAGGTATCCCAGTTTGGAGGCAAGGCGCCTTTACCTTTTGTGGGGGCCTTGGATCCCTGGCCAACCTCTCCCCTGGTTAGAATATCCCATTGCTGATGTCAGAGCTCTGTATTATATATTTGCTTAAGTGCATAGCGTAAGGACTTTAGTCTTATATTGGGTTCTGCAGAGAATAATCCTTTCACATTTCCTTTGTCTATTAGTCAATTAAAGAAGGCAGTTTTACAGTTTTATAAAAGATTGCCTCTATAATACTTGTCTCCAATTTACAGTTGCGGAGCGACACCAATCCCTTTCAAGTTGCTATTGTAAGAATTGCAGTATTTTTCCATGGAGGAGGGAATTTGAAAGGTATGTCTGCCCTGGGAAAGGAACTTAACTGTTTTAATTATAAGGTCATACTTTTAGTAGTGATTCCTTTTCCTTTTTTATAGTAGCTCTGGAAAGCTGATTTGCTAAGGTAACAAGGGCGTCTGTGGGAAGCAGGGCCCAGATTCCACAGCTGCATTTGACTCAAGTGCTCGGTTCCTCTTGTAGCTCTTCGACAGCTGCCGAATGCAGTGAGGTAACACTATTATGATCCCCCACATTCTCAGGAGGGAACACCGAGGGCTGGTTACATGTTTTGGAAAATTCTGAGGTAGAAATCAGAAGTTTCTGGTGGCCTTATCTGACATTGGTGTATTTGGCCCAGTCAATAATTTGTGGAGATAATTTGGGCATCACACCACAGCTGTGGTTTCCTAACTCATGGCGGGCAGTTGTAGCATCAGCATCTATTTTATTAAAGTCCTCAATGTTGTTCCTCTGTCTACCAACTGAAACCATTCTTCTGCTTTGCCTCCTGAAGACAGTAATTGCTTTGTTATAAAACAGAAAACCCTGATTCATACATGAATTGCATGATGTGAAATTCTGTAGCTGTGTAGATGAAGCATTAATTGCAGTGGGTACCATAGGAACTTCAAGATACCAGGATGTGGAACTGCAGGAAGAGAAAGGCCACGCGTGCTGTGGTTGACAGAGCTGCCACGAGCTATCAGGGTCAGAATGTCGTGATACAATCCCCACATGACAGAAATCTACAGTAGAGGGGGTGTTTCTCATGCTGGTAAGGCCTCTCTGTGGTCTAGTATTTCCTTGCAGTGCCTCCTGCCAAAAAGGCTAAAGTTACTGAAGTGAAAGAAAGACAGGAGTGAACATGTCCAGTCACACAGCCTGGACTCAAATGCCATTATTGGGAACAGTATTATCAGGTTGGACCCAAGCAATTATATACTAATTTTAAAAATAGCTCAAAAATCATAATTTGTTTATTATTCAGGGGCTGAAAAGATAGCTTAGAGCCCATACAGCTCTTCCAGCAAACCAGACTTCAGTTACTATTAGCAACATTAGGTTCCTCATAACCACCTGGAATCCGGCTCCTTAAATGTCATGTCATCTTGGTCCAGAGGACACACACACCTGTTCATACACACATGCCCATGCAGAGACATGCACACCCGAAAAGAAAAGGAAAGCCATTACATCTTTATCAAATGTTAAAAGCCATTTGTAACATCATGCTTTTCCATACAACATTGTTTTACAAATATTACAAGAATATCTTCTCCAGCAAAAATAAATTCTGTGTCACCTATTTCAATAGCTCTGAAATAAATCATACAGTTGACTGTGCCAAATTGTAGCAGAGGAATTTTTCCTCTCCAAAGGCAGGGGGGTGTCAAGTGGACAACTAAAACTACCCCCGCACAATTACCCCCTTGTCAACTTGACACACCGACGCACGTCACTTGTGAAAAGCACCACTGCCTTTCCATTTCTTGTCCTAAGATATGATGTTACCATTAAAAACTCATACAGAAGACATTACCAAATTTACAAGCCCCAACAAAGTCCTTAAAAAAATCCAAAACCCCTTAAAAAGAACAAACTCTTTTAAAAGTCTCTTAACTGGGGCTCCTGTAAAATCCAAAAAAATACTGCCTTATTTTCCATAATCAGGCCCACCTAAGCAGAACCCTGCCCACCAAAGTAGTTCATATGTGAACATGTGGGTCACTCGTGATCTGCTCTCCACAGGGTTCAGTAATTCACTTCTTCCACTCCGCCATCCACTGTACACACAGCTCGTCTTACAGGCCCAGGTCGCCCCCACCCTATATCTGGTTCTGCCTTCAGTGGTCATCCCCTTGGTCCTTGCAGTCTCTTTCAAGGCTGGTCCCCGCTCTGAATTGAGGGGACTGGGCCTCCAAGGACCGGGGCTCTTCTGACCTCACCTGGTGCATGGCCTCGGATGCTTTTCATGACTCCTGTGATCCTGGGGGTCTTCACCACAAACAAGGCTGAACTTGCACCAGTGGCTTTTCCTGGCCTCTCACAATGCCACACCTCACAGGATCTCTTTGACCCCATCACGCTTTCAACATCAGAACACAGGATATGGACAGATGTCCATCCAAGTCCACACACGGTAAGTCCATAGCTATGCCTTCAATGCCCCCGGGTATTCTGCCGCATTTTCTCTAACACTAAAAAGGAGGGCAAGGGACCTGGCCTTGGTCTGCTCCCCTCTGAGCATCGTCTGTCAGATGATGACCATCAGGCTGGGCAGCGAGGCGGAGAAGCCTCCGTCCCTACAGTTCTCCTCTAGAGCTTCCAGAGGAGGAACTTCTACTTCTACTCCCAGCACGGCCCTCAGATATGTGCCCTGCACGACCCTGCACTATGTACTTCCTTTGAATGTCGCAGTGGAGGGGAGACAGAGCAGCATACCTCCCAGGGTATGTCATCAGAACAGAGACCGCCCCACTGCGCAGCCTCACAGTGACAAGAATCAACCTGAACGCAGGTGTTTAGGGTCGTCGCAGCAGGCAGTCTAAGAATATTTGGCCTGTTCAGCCAAAATATTCCCCTCAAGTTTAGCCATAGTCATGCACACCTTTCATTTCAACACTTGGAAAACAGAGACAGATGCGTTGGAGGCAGTCCCATGTCTACATAGCTGGTTCCAAAGGCCAGCCAGGGGATGCACAGGTAGGACAAGTTTCAAAGTCAAAAGAAACTGGAAAAGGAATATTCCTCCCCAATTTAGGAACAGAGAAGCATCAATTGATGGGAAATGGACATGAAGTTGACCCCGACAGGAGGAATGGACCTGGGAAGCTCTTGCACCACCACCAAGAAAAATAGTTCGTAGACTTCGATCACAGAGTATGGTAATCAGTCTTGGTTGTCAAGTTGATTGGTCCTGAAATCAACTAAGGGACATATGTCAGAGGGTGGGGGAAGGCGTTTCCAGAAAGGATAAACTAAATGAGGCGCACTCTCAGGACAGAACGGGCAGCGATCCTTCCAGTTGGTGCTCAGATAGGAAGTTTAGGGAAGCAGTGCTGCTTTTGCCTGCCTTTGCATCTTCCTGGTGGGTTCATCCACTCACTCTGTGCTGCTACTGCCATCCTTTGTGACATCACAATTCAGCTCCTGTGGCATTCCCAAATACGGACTAAACACCAGCAGCTCTCGGGATCCTCCAAGCATTCAGCATGAGATTTGGATTGCTGAGCTCTAAAGCACCGTGGACAATGAGCTACTGGGTTCTGAGCTGCTCCTCCATAGAGCTGGACATTGCGGGATTCACCAGCCCCTCTGGACTGGCTCATCTAATAAACCCCTTTTCATAGTATTATTCATTCTAGTTGTTTTCTCTAAAGAACCCTGACCAATGCACTGAGAATATCCATTTCTCCATCTCCCTGCCTTTTTGGATAAGAAGATGTAGGAGTTCCTTGAGTTCCACAGTTCTGGATGACCAAGTCTGGACTAAACTACTTTCGGTAAGAGCTGTGCAGGAGAGCGAGACTGCCATCTTCCCTGACACCCTAACTTGTTCAATGCTCATAGAGGTCAGAGGACACTTTGGTGAGTTGACTCTCTCCTTCCACCTGTAGGTCTGGGGGTTCCAACTCAGGTTTCCATGCTTGCTGGCAAAGGCCTTTTACCCACTGAGATATCTCACTGGTCCTCATTAGTCATATTTCTAACCAGATTTTCTATTTCTTCATGATTCAGTATTATTAGATTGTGTATTTCCAAAACTCTGTCCATTTCCTGATGATATCTGGTTTGCTGTTGTCATATTCTCTTCTGTAAGATTGTTAGCACTATCTTTACTTTGCTGGGTGCTGGGGGTTACTGGGGTGAAGCCTACAAACACCCACATGCTACTTGACAGTACTGTGCCACTGAGGCTCTTTGATGCTTGTTGTCCTTCTGTTTTAACACAGGTTCTCATAAACAAGCCTAGGGTGGCCTTCAGCACAGTCTGTAGCCCTGCCAGGCCTTGAAGTTTGCTCTTGCCTCAGGTTTGCAGTGCTGGATGTGCAGGATGGCAGCAGGACACCCAACTGAATATTCCTTTAAAAACAGTGTAAGCAGTAAAATGTTTTTGTCAAATATTTTCAAACAGTGTTCTTCTTTTCTCTACAGCACCCTTGTTACATGATCAACATTTACTTTGATATCGTCTGTTATGTCAATTGTAACTTGCAACATTCATTTCTTGTATCCTCCATTGTAAAAACAAATGGTTTTTAGTTTTGTGTAATTGTCTTTCTTTAGTTCCAAACTTATTTAGACCAGGCTGGCCTTCAGTCTCACAGAGACTGCCCACCTCTGCCTCCTCAGCCATAGGATTAAACGGTGTGCACTGCCGTACCTAGCCTGTCTCCCTTTTGGAAGCCTGATAGTTCACATTGTGGGAAAGTATTTGCTCCCTTAACATATCTTGTCTTCTCCTGTGTCTTAGTCAGTGTTCTCTAAAGGAAACTGAGCTGCTGATGTGAATCCCTTGGTTCCATGTGGCTGCTCCACACTGAGAAAAGGGGGGACCCTGCCAGGCGTCAGCCGGACCGGGAGCCGTTCTAGCATTCCCGATCTGCTGCTGGAGCCTGGAGGTCCCTGGACAAGGCTGCTGCTCGCCCCTCTGTGTCAGAATGGGAAGAAGGGGGTTCTAATATTGGCCAATGGAATCACAGGAGACATAAGCTCAGCAATGAGAGATGCCAGCAGGCAAACAGCAAAGCTGCCGTCTGCAGTGTCCTTGTACCTGGGCTGCCACCAGGAGCTACGACCTACATTAGACCAGGGACAGCTTCTGGCTTCAAATCATCTGATAAGAATGCCTCACATTTTAGTTTGTACCAGATTCAGGCAAGTTGACAGCTAAGACTACACATCCCATTCATGTATACATGAGACTTTGGCTTCGTTTGCCAAAGCTCCACATTCCCTAGTGCCAAGATTATTCACTGAAGTGAAATAGGAAGCTCATTTAAAATTGGCCACTAGGTTAAGACTGTGTGGTTCCTCAGCCAACGTGGACAGCTAAGCTCTCTTTCACAGCAGGGATAAAAGGACCTGGTCATGTTAACAATAGGTGTTTGCTCCTTTATTCTAGGATAGTTGCACTTCAGGTCAGAAGTAAAGTTTTCCTTGCCCAGACATTCTGAATGGTCGTGGTGATCTCCTGGTGTATCTCTGTGATTGTTTTCAAGGCCCGCCTGGTCTACAGAGTGAGTTCCAGGCCCAACTGGGGCTACAGGGAGACCGTCTCAAAAAGACCCAAACAAAAAAATGCACTGCCAGGCTAAGAGTGATGACAAAGCCATTGAAGGCTAAGGCGAACAACCAAATCATCAACAACAACACAAAATTTAGTAAGTGAGCTGTTTGGGTTGGGTACGTGTTTGTAGCGGCAGGCTGACTCAAATCAGTCGTTTCCTGAGTGCTGACAAGACAGGCTGATGTCACCACTCCTGAGCTTGGCATGTGCCATGCTTTGGCTGAAAAGGCCAACTTGAGGCTTGAGAGATAAGCTGTGAGTGCCCTTCGCACGTCTCATTGGAACCCCTGATCCCTGGAGAACATCAGGTCTTGTTCCAATTTGTCCTGGCCTAGGTTGGTGTCCTTCCAGTTGGGGTAGGGGTGAGATGGCTCCGTTGGACAGTGGGTGCATACACTAGTCACCTGTGAGCAAGAGAAGACCAAGAAGTGCCTACTGAGTGCAGGATGACAGCCAAAGTGGCAGAAACTAGGGCTCTTGTCCTGCACTTGTCCCTTCAGTTCACTCTCCCTGAGGGACCTGATCCTGTCACTCAGGCTTCACTAGCCAATCAGGGCCTCTGGGTGGATAGTCCATTCAATAGTGCCCATGAACGAGAGGACCAAGGTTCTCTCAGGCCACCAGACTCCTTTAGGTGCGCCCCTGTTGTGGAGTCGGTGGGGTGTGTGTATTCTGCCCTGAGCACGGGCCATGTGAGCTCGCCCAGAGCAGGTGGGGGCTGACTGTCCCCAGACGGGGAGGGGCACTCAGAGCAGCCTGTGGTAGATCATCTGGGGCTGGAGCTGAACTGGACAGGTAGCTGACGCAGCATGGACCCACACGTGGACCTGTGATCTCCTGGCCTCTCAGTGTGAAGACTGAGCAGAGCTGGCAAGGCAGGAGGATGCACCTGCCATAGAGAAGGTGTTGGTGACTGCCAGGTGCGGTCTGCACTTCCAGGTGATGCTGTTTCACTGGAAAACAGGTTACTAAGGGAAAGGCTTGCAGACGTTAAAGTGTGTTTTAAATTTATTTAGAATTTACTTGTAAAAATTATAACTCTGCTTACATGGTCTCTAATATTTATTTTCATTCTTTGACATGTTCACATGCAAAAAAATGGTTCCCTGTTCCTCCATCATTACACCCTGTTACTCCCCAGCTCTTCTCACAGAATCCCCTCTCAGGGGTCCCTCTGCTTCATTGTTGTGGGTGAGGTGTGGGGGGGGGCATTAGGATCGCTCGTATAAGTATGGTGGCCAGTTGACTTACTGTGGTCAACATACTAGTGATGACAGCACTGAAGAAAATGACTTCCTCTTTCCACAGCCATGAATTGGCAGTAGCGTCTTAGGGAGGCCTGGAGCCTCAGAGCTTCTGCTTCATCCAGGATGGAATGTTGACAGGACTTATCTCAGGTATTGTGTTCATAACCACAGATGTTCTGAGCTGATGAGTACAATGGCCATTTCATGTCTGGGAGGGACACACTTTGAATTAATGTTTTAAAATCAAAGTTTGTCTAGTTGATGTCTTTGTATATAGTTAAGAGGCCCTGGCGTAGCAGTGATATTTGTTGAGAAAAACCATACTTTCCCCATTGAGTTCTCTTTGCTTTGCTCTCAGTGATGAGTAGACTAAGTTATTGTGGTTTTATTTCTGGATTGTCTGTTCCATTCTCTTCAACTGTTTGCTATTTTCCAAATCGACCACTATCTTGATTATTGTTTTATTGGTATCATTACACTCAGATAGTATCAATGTGCATACATTTCTTCTGCAGTGTTGGATTCACTATTCTGGATTTTTTTCCCTGCAGAGTCCTTTTTCTGTTATTTATAACATAGTTCCTAGGATTTTGAGTTATGTTTAAGCAGTAGCTCAAAATCTTCATCTTGAACCTTACTGTCTATGCTAATGGAATGTATCTCCACTAAAAATTATTTTATTGGCGGCTGAGAGATGGCCCAGAGGCTAAGAGCACCGGCTACTCCTGCCGAGAGAACTGGGCTGGGTTTCCGGCACCCACACCGTGGACTGCGGGCTGTCCTGGCTTGCAGTCCGTGATCTGTCTTTCCTGCTGGTTTCCGTGAGCAGTGCACACGGCACACTTAGATGCATGCAGGCAACAATATGAAAAAACAAATTTATTATTATTACTGTGCCATGTGTGCGAGTTCAGGCATGTGTTGGCCAGGACACACATGGGAATCAGGGAATAACTTTTGAGAGTGGAATCTTTCCTACCATCCTAAGAAATATTTAATTATTAGCATGAATATATAAACTTTAACATTAACCTTAGTGACCTTGCTCGATTACATTTTTTCTTGCATTAGTTTTTATTTTTTAGCCTTGGATCTCAACCCAGGATTATTTGTTTGTGTCTATGTGTGCCAGTTTTGTTGTTGTTGTTGTTTTTTTGAAACCGGGTCTCTGTACCAGGCTAGCCGGAACATAGATGTAGACAAGGATGGGCTCAATCTCACAGAGATCTGCTTGCCTTCTATCTGAAATGTTGAGAATCAGGTGTGCATCAGGGAATCATCGGCTTTTAACCCAGGTTCTTGCACATGCTACACATCCACTCTACTGACGACCTTCACCTGTCTGTATGCTCAAAGCTGTCAAATTTCATATACCTGTCCACCAATATAACAGTTCGTGCCAACAGCCTGGACGTCCTGTGCATGTTACTTTTCCCTTCCATACTTTCAAAGTTTCACTTTCCCCTGGCACTTGGAATGCTGGGTGATTTGCCAAAGAGAATTTGATAATAGAATCCACCAGTGTATAGTCACTTGTTTGGTTGGCTGTAGCTAAATACCTGGACAAGAAGCAAAACTTACCAGAGGAAAGGTATATTCTTGTATATGTTCCAGGAAGACAAATTCCATGTTGGTGGGCCAGGCATGGGGCCTGGGTGGCAACCCCACTAGACACACTGCTTTGGTGGTCAGCTAGCGGAGGGAGCTGAGTGCTTGTGCTCCCCTCACCTTCTTATACATGTTGAGTCCAGGACCCCAGCCCACAGGAATGGTGACACCCATGTGTACGATGTGTCTTGCCACCTTATTTAACCTAATCAAAATGACCACTGTTAGTCATGGCCAGAAGCAGACTTCATCTAGATAATCTCTCACCAGTGTGCCAAAGCCTTGTCCACTGGTGGATGGGATGCTATCAGGCTGACAAGCAATGCAGCCAGTCTCAGGGAGGTAGAGTCAACCTCTCCTTTCCTCACTTTTGCCTTGCAAGGCTTATCATGGCTTTGGCACAGGGACGGAGCATGTGCCTGGACTCTCTCTCCTGTACAATGGACACTAACTTAGGAAAACAATTACAATGCATTTGGGTGGAGCCACAAAAGGCCCACACTGTACACTTGGTGCAGGGCTTGCCTGTATCCGCCAGCTACCCAACCACACCACCACACACACCACACACACACCGACACACAAACACACACACAAAAAAAAAGGGAGAGAGAAAAGAGAGAGCGACTGGAGAGAGAGATGAGAGCGCGGCGCGAGATGAGAGAGGAGAGAGGAGGATATTTGGGTAACTGAGCTTGAGCCATGCACAGCTGTCTGCGGACCACGTGTGATCACACATAGGCAGCCATGTTGGTGTTAATAAAGGCAATGCTCACAGGTTGTTCGGGGCCCACATTACTGAGATCTCTGGACTCCATTGCACCTCCAGATTCTTCCATAAACGCACTCACCTGTAATCTTCCTTTACTTCAATGTGTTTTAAAAAATTTATTTCCAGGAGCTGGAGAGATGGCTCAGCATTAAGTGCACTGACAAAACTTTCAGACAACTTGGGTTCAATTCCCGTTCCCCACCATCGACAGCAAAATAATTCCATAACTGCAGTTCCAGGGGAAATCCAAAACCCTCTCTCATGTCTTCAGCCATGCCAGCCACAGGTATACTTATTTTTTTATTTGTTTTTGTATGTGTATGAATGTAGTCTGCATGTAGGTCTGTGCACCCTGTGTCGTGCAAAGCCGCAGAAGTCAGAAGAGTGTCTTGGATTCCCCCGGAACTGGTAGTTCTCCTGGAATTGGGTACAGATGGTTCTTAGCCGCCATGGGGTGCTGGGGATCGATACGGGTCCTCTGCTAAGAGCAGTTGGTGCTCTTACCTCTAGGCCATTATCTCCAGCCCGACACATGGTGTACTTATATGTGTGCAGGCAGTGCGCTCCTATGTACATAAAAAACAATAAAAACAAAAGGTTTATTTCCAATTTAAAAATTCATGTGTAGTTTCTATATCTGTTGTTGTTAAATGTATGGTACATGTGGGCAACTGCCCAGAGAGTCCAGAAGTCGTCAGATCCCATGGAACTCAAATACAAGCAATTGCAAGCTCCCTGATGTGACATGAAAAAATGCACACACTAAAAAAAAAATACAAAAAACATAAGTAATGCATGTCAACATGGTTAAGCCTTCAGAGGTCAACAGTGATTTCAGGGACAAAAAAATCACGTTGTGTGGCTGGTGAGATGGCTCAATTATTTAGGGACCTGACAATTCTTGCAAAGGACCCAGGTCTCAGCACCCCACATGTTGGCTAACAACCATCCCCTACTCCAGTTCCCAGGGGATCTTGTGTAGATCTGCTGCAGGTGATTGCAGTTCATGATTACAGTGGCTATGCTGAATTTACAGGATGGTATTTTGAAAACTTTCACCAATCTTCTAGTTCTGACATATTTCTGCCCCTAGTCACAATGTTCCCTGAGCCATAAGTGCAGAGGTCTTAAATGTCCCATTTGGAAACTGAGGCCTCTAACTGGTCATTACTCTTTGCAACCTGGTGTTTGTGGGACTCCTGCATTCATGCTGTTCACTCAGAACGGCTCTTTGAACGACTTAGAGTGAGTAGTTTTGTTACTAGCATGAGCATGATGTTAAAAAGGTAGTTTTGCGGGGCTGGAGAGGATGGATGTCTCAGCAGTTAAGAATGTTGACTTGTTATTGCAGAGGACCTGGTTTCACTTCCCGGCATCCACATGGCGGGACTTAAAAAAACCATTTTTAGTCCAGTGTGGTGGTGCACGCCTTAATCCCAGCAATCAGGAGGCAGAGGGCATGTAGATCTCGGAGTTCAAGCCCAGCCTGGTCTACAGAATGCGTTCCCAGGCAAGCTGGGACTAAAAGGGCAGGACCCTGTCTCAAAAATACCCCAAAAAAGGCACTTTGAGGGGGCGGGGAGAGATGGCTCAGCAGTTAAGACACGCTGACTGCTCTTGCAGAGGACCTGGGTTCAAATTCCCAGCATCCACATGGTGACTAAAAACCAACTTTAGTGCCAGGTTTGGTGCGTGCACGCCTTTAATCCCAGCACTAAGAGGCAGAGGCAGGTAGATCTCTGGGAGTTCAAGCCCAGCCTGGTCTAAGAATGAGTTCCAGGCCAGCTGGGACCTAAAAGGGGACCCTGTCTCAAAAATACCCAAAAAATGCAGTTTCATATTAAGTTAATTTACTTTTATCAAAAGTTAGTGAGTTTTCTTCCCCCACAGGGGGCCATGTCCTTTGATAGTCGGTCTGTTTACTTGGCTTGCAGTACAAACTCTCCGTTTCCTGCCATGCAGTGATGCAGTGGTCCTCAGATCCTATTAGACGAGGGCTGGCGACCCCCACAACAGCCATGCAGGGATTGCACATGTGGGTGCATCTTGCCAAGCATGTTCATGGCTGGGAAGATTCACAGCTGTGCAAAGCCACTGATCCCGCTCCAACCCCAGCCACCTGCACAGTCATTCTAGCCTGGCGACACCGGGCTGTCATGGAGGGAGTCTCCAGGTCAGGTCCAGCCTGTGATCTCTACATCTTGCTACTGAGATGTGTGCTGTCTTCATGAATATGACCTCATCTTCTAGTTCTGCTGGGCAACCAAGCAGACATCCCAGAACCTGTGTTGCTCTAGGACCTCCCTGATCAGCTTCCATGGAAGTATTTCTTCCCTAGGACTGGAATATTAGTTTAGTGACCCACTACTACTAATAACACCATTGAGACATAATGGACCAATTCCTTCTATCTTTTACATTTTTATTTGTTTTTATTTTATGTGTATGATTCTATTGTCCACTATGCATGTGAGTGCACCAGGGTCCACAGAGATCAGAAAAAGGACTCAGATTCTTGGGCGATGGAGTTACCAAAGGTTGACCGGACCACAACGTGGCTGCTGGGACCGAACAGCATCCTTTGAACTCGCCAGTGCTCTTACACGGACCCCCATTTCTCCAACCACTCTCTTTTGCATTTCTTTTATGTGAGTTACAAGACTGTAAGCTGCCACACTGGTTTATTTTACTTTTCATTTTTTATTGATGGCTTTGTGTATTTCCTAACATCATTTTCCAATTCAGTTCAGGCCATATTTCCCTTTCCATTCCCCCCACCCCACCCCCACCCCATCCCAGATCATGCATTCTGCCATAACTTGTTCCTGCATCTTTCACTCCAGTCTTTTTTTTCCTTTTTTAAAACAATAAGTGATAATTATGAGACAGATCCTCCATGAAACACCGTTGCCCGCAGTTGTGCCCAAACCCACCACAGCCCATGGGTCCACCATCCAGCCAGGCGGCCTTGTATTTCAATCAGTTCATCCAAATAGTTCTCAGACATATGCGTAGTTTCACCATTTCACCCCAATAACAGCCCTAACATTCTACCACACCCCCTCCCTTTCGAGATTTTTCCTGGCTTAGACAATGGCGCCAAGGGTGGATGAGAAGCAAAACCGTCTACTTTCTCTGGAGCTGTTGTCTTGGGACTCTGGTCAATTTCTGCTGGTTTCCTTTTGTTGGCTGACAGTTTGTCCAGGATATAACCTTTTGATCCTACTAAAGAAGCACAAGCAATTAGCTATATAAGTATTTAAACAGTCCTAATTATTATGGTCGGCTATTGTGGTAATGACCCAAGATGTTTGGATTGGTATGTTTAATCCATGAATTACATTTTTTTTTTCTGGTTAAATATGACAGGGGCGGGATGTATGAGCCGCACATGCCCGGTACACATGGCCTTCTGGAAACGCCAGAGAGTGTACCAAGGCCACTCTAAAACCAATTAAAGCAAAATACTGGTCTCCTTGAGTCAGCAAGACTCCACCATCAGCACAGCTGTGTTACCTCACCTGCCTGAAATTACTGTGCAGCAGAGGCAAAACAGCCATGTGCCTCCTATATCCAAAATCTACTTGGCTATTGGCTCTTCTCCTTGGAGGAATTAACCCATGGATGATGCCACAGCTTACAGCCTCTTACAGGTTAGGAGGATGTATTAAGCCCACAGTAAGACCATGTTCATATTTAACAGGGGAATGGACCAAGTAATTCATAGTATAAACATACTCATCCACACAATGTGTCTATGCCAACGTAAAACCTACCATTAAAAACTATTAGTTGCCATGTTTAAATTGCCTATATATCTAGTTGCTGTGCTTCATTAGTAGGATCGAAAGGTTATTCCTGGACAAAAACTCTCAGCCCATGCAAGGAAAGAGCCAGAATTGACCAGAGTCCAAGTCAACCGCTCCAGAGAGAGGGGACTGTTTTGCTTCTCATCCACCTGTGCCCCTTTTCTAAGCCTAGGGAAATAAACCAATCTGCGGAAGAAAGGGTGAGGTAGAATTGTAAGGGCTGCGATTGACTGACGGGTGTGAATGAGAAACTACGTAATGTAGTCTAGACACTTCACTCATTTGATCAACTGGACTGAACAAACAACCTGTCACCCCCCACTGGATGGTGGGGCCTAGGGGGTTTGGACACAACATCATACCGAATTGGTTTTGCTGAAGGATGCTTGTACTCATGGATATCACTTATAGCCAAAAAATCTGAAAAGAACACTGAGAGAAGATGCAGGGACAGTTATGCAGAAATGCATGTACTCAGAGAGGGGTGGGGTCTGGGGGGGAGGGAAAGGGGAAAAAAGGAAAGAAGAAAGGGAAAAAAATAAACCTTAATGTATGCAAATTGTTTAAAATATAATAATTTAAAAATTTAAAAAAATTTCAAAAAAAAAAAGGGAACAGCACACAGATGTACACTGACAATCTCCCAGGCTGTCCAGGACAACAGGTAAGGAACAACACGCACATCACAGTGATGTGCCCTGACAAACTTCCAGGACAATCAGGACATCAGGGAAAGAACAGCACAGAGATGTTCCCTGACACCACTCCCAGGATGTCCAGGACATCAGGGTAATGACAGACAGTTAACTGCACACTGAGACACTCCCAGTGCATCCAGCACATTCCAGAAAAAGGAAACAGCACAGTGATGCTCCCTGACACACCACTCAGAGGATGTACAGGACATCAGGGAAGGAAAAACACAGATATCCACTGACAAACTCACAGGACATCAAGGATACCAGGTAAGGAACAGCACAGTGATGTCCGACCACACTTCATTGACGTTGAGACATCAGGTACGTAACAGCACAGAGATGTACACTTACACACTCTCAGGACATCCAGGACATCCAGTAAGGAATATCCCTAGAGCTGTTCCCTGACACACTCCAAGACATTCCAGCACATCAGGTAAGGAACATCACACACATATGTCCCCTGACACACCACTCCCAGGATGGGCAGGACATCAGGTAAGTTGCAGCACAGAGATTTTCCTGACACACTCAGAGGAGTTTTCCCGGAACATTAGGTAAGGGACACACAAGAGAGCTGTTCCCTGCCACACTCCCAGGGACGTCCAGGACATCACAAAGGAAGAGCACAGTGATGTTCCCTGCCACACTTCCAGGACGTCCAGGGAATCAGGTAAGGAACAGCAAAAAAATGTTCCCTGACACACTCCCAGGGACGTCCAGGACATCAGGTTAAGAACAGCACACAGATGATCCCTGACACACTCCCAGGACTTCAAGGGACATCAGGTAAGGAACAGCACAGAGATGTTCCCTGACACCTGACACACTCCCAGTCCGTCCAGGACATCAGGTAAGGAAAGAGCAGAGAGATGTCCCTGACACCTTCACGGACTTTCGGACATCAGGTAAGGAACAGAACCGAGATGTTCCCTCCACACTTTGCAGGACGTCCAGGACCTCAGGTTAAGGAAGAGCACACAGATGTCACTTGAAACCGTGCCAGAGTCCCCTGTAACGGGTAAGGAAGAGCACACAGATGTTTCCTGACATACTCCCAGGACTTTCAGGACATCAGGTAAGGAAGAGCACAGAGCTGTTCCCTGACACACTTCCAGAATATCCAGGACATCAGGTACAGGAACAGGTACAGGGATGTTCCCTAAAACAATACCAGGACGTCCAGAACATCAGGTGTAAGGAACAGCACACAGCTGATCTCTGGGCCACCCTGCCAGAACGACCTCGGCCATCGGGTAAGGAACAGCCACACAGATGTTCCCTGATACTCCCAGGACGTCTGGGACTCAGGTAGGAAGAGCACAGAGATGTTCCCTGACCAACTCCCAGGACACTCCAGGACATGAGGTAAGGGACAGCACAGAGGTGTTCCCTGAACACACTCCCAGGACATCCCGGACATTGAGGTTAGGAACAGCACACAGATGTTCCCTGACACACCCCAGGACATCCAGGACATCAGGTAAGGAACAGCACAGTAATGCTCCCTGACACACTTCAGCCACTCCAGGACATCAGGTAAGACACAGCACACAGATGTTCCCCTACACACTTCCAGGACGTCCACGTTAATCAGGTAAGGAAGGCCACAGTGATGTTCCCTGACACACTTTCAAGACATCCCGGGGACAACAGGTAACGATCAGCACACAGTGTTTCCCTGACACACTCCCCGGATGTTTCAGAATCAAGGTAAGGAACAGCACAGTGATATTTCCTGACCCCACTCCCAGGGGCTCCAGGACATCGGTAAGGAACAGCACAGAGATGTTCCCTGACATACTCCCAGGAGGTCCAGTACATCAGGTAAGGAACAGCACAGTGATTTACCCTGACACACTCCCAGGAACATGGCAGGAACATCAAGAAGCATCAGTAACAGATGTTCCCCGACATACTCCCAGGATGTCCAAGTATAATCAGGTAAGAAACAGCACAGTGATGTTCCCTGATACACTTCCAGGACTTGCAGGTACATTTCAGGTAAGGAATAGCACAGATATGTTCCCTGACACCACTCCCAGGAAATGCCAGGACGTCCAGGACATCAGGTTAGGAACAGCACAGAGATGTTCCCTGACACACTTCAAGGACTTCCAGGACATTAGGTAAGGAACAGCACAGAGATGTTCCCTGACACACTCCCAGGACGTCCAGGACATCAGGTAAGGAACAGCACACAGATGTTCCCTGACACACTCCCAGGACGTCCAGGACATCAGGTAAGGAACAGCACACAGATGTTCCCTGACATACTCAAAGGATGTCCAGGACATCAGTTAAGGAACAGCACAGTGATGTTCCCTGACACACTTCCAGGACTTCCAGGACATCAGGTAAGGAACACAACAGCGATGTTCCTGGACACACTCCCAGGTTGTCCAAGTCATCACGTAAGGAACACCACAGAGATATTCCCTGACACACTCCCATGACGTCCAGGACATCAGGTAAGGAACAGTACACAGATGTTCCCTGACATACTCACAGGACATCCAGGACATCAGGTTAGGAAGAGCACAGTGATATTCCCTGACACACTTCCAGGACGTCCAGGACATCAGGTTAGGAACAGCACAGAGATGTTCCCTGACACACTTCAAGGACTTCCAGGACATTAGGTAAGGAACAGCACAGAGATGTTCCCTGACACACTCCCAGGACGTCCAGAACATCGGGTAAGCAACACCACACAGATGTTCCCTGACACACTCCCAGGACGTCCAGGACATCAGGGAAGGAACAGCACAGAGATGTTCCCAGACACACTTCCAGGAATTCCAGGACATCAGGTAAGGAACAGCACAGTGACGTTCCCTGACATAATTCCAAGATGTCCAGGTCATCAGGTAAGGAACAACACACAGATGTTCCCTGACATACTCCCAGGATGTCCAGGACATCAGTTAAGGAACAGCACAGAGATGTTCCCTGACACACTTCCAGGATGTTCAGGACATCAGGTAAGGAACACCACAGAGATGTTCCCAGACACACTCCCACAACATCGAGGTCATCAGGTAAGGAACACCGCAGAGATATTCCCTGACACACTCCCATGGCGTCCAGGACATCAGGTAAGGAACAGTACACAGATGATCCCTGACATACTCACAGGACATCCAGGACATTAGGTTAGGAACAGCACAGTGATGTTCCCTGACACACTCCCAGTAAGTCCAGGACATCAGGTAAGGAACAGCACAGAGATGTTCCCTGACACACTCCTAGGATGTCCAGGACATCAGGTAAGGTACAGCACAGAGATGATCCTTGACACACTCTCAAGATGTCCAGGACATAAGATAAGGAATAGAACAGAGAAGTTCCCTGACATACTCCCAGGACTTCAAGAACATCACATAAGGAACAGCAAACAGATGTTCCCTGACACACTCCTAGGATGTCAAGGACATAAGGTAAGGAACAACACACAGATGTTCCCTGACACACTCCCAGGACGTCCAGGACATCAGGGAAGGAATAACACACAGATGTTCCCTGACAGACTCCAAGGACGTCCAGGACATCAGGTAAGGAACAGCACACAGATGTTCCCTGACATACTCCCAGAACGTCCAGGACATCAGGTAAGGAACAGTACACAGATGTTCCGTAACATACTCCCAGGACTCCCAAGACATCAGATAAGGAACGGCACACAGATGTTCCCTGACACACTCCCAGGAGTTCCAGGACATCAGGTAAGGAACAGCACAGTGATGTTCCCTGACACACTTCCAGGACTTCGAGGACATCAGGTAAGAAACAGCACAGAGATGTTCCCTGACACACTCCCAGGACGTCCAGGACATCAGGTAAGGAACAGCACAGAGATGTTCCCTGACACACTCCCAGGACGTCCAGGACATCAGGTAAGGAACAGCACAGAGATGTTCCCTGACACACTCCCAGGACGTCCAGGACATCAGGTAAGGAACAGCACAGAGATGTTCCCTGACACACTCCCAGGACGTCCAGGACATCAGGTAAGGAACAGCACAGAGATGTTCCCTGACACACTCCCAGGACGTCCAGGACATCAGGTAAGGAACAGCACAGAGATGTTCCCTGACACACTCCCAGGACGTCCAGGACATCAGGTAAGGAACAGCACAGAGATGTTCCCTGACACACTCCCAGGACGTCCAGGACATCAGGTAAGGAACAGCACAGAGATGTTCCCTGACACACTCCCAGGACGTCCAGGACATCAGGTAAGGAACAGCACAGAGATGTTCCCTGACACACTCCCAGGACTTCCAGGACATCAGGTAAGGAACAGCACAGAGATGTTCCCTGACACACTCCCAGGACGTCCAGGACATCAGGTAAGGAACAGCACAGAGATGTTCCCTGACACACTCCCAGGACGTCCAGGACATCAGGTAAGGAACAGCACAGAGATGTTCCCTGACACACTCCCAGGACGTCCAGGACATCAGGTAAGGAACAGCACAGAGATGTTCCCTGACACACTCCCAGGACGTCCAGGACATCAGGTAAGGAACAGCACAGAGATGTTCCCTGACACACTCCCAGGACGTCCAGGACATCAGGTAAGGAACAGCACAGAGATGTTCCCTGACACACTCCCAGGACGTCCAGGACATCAGGTAAGGAACAGCACAGAGATGTTCCCTGACACACTCCCAGGACGTCCAGGACATCAGGTAAGGAACAGCACAGAGATGTTCCCTGACACACTCCCAGGACGTCCAGGACATCAGGTAAGGAACAGCACAGAGATGTTCCCTGACACACTCCCAGGACGTCCAGGACATCAGGTAAGGAACAGCACAGAGATGTTCCCTGACACACTCCCAGGACGTCCAGGACATCAGGTAAGGAACAGCACAGAGATGTTCCCTGACACACTCCCAGGACGTCCAGGACATCAGGTAAGGAACAGCACAGAGATGTTCCCTGACACACTCCCAGGACTTCCAGGACATCAGGTAAGGAACAGCACAGAGATGTTCCCTGACACACTCCCAGGACGTCCAGGACATCAGGTAAGGAACAGCACAGAGATGTTCCCTGACACACTCCCAGGACGTCCAGGACATCAGGTAAGGAACAGCACAGAGATGTTCCCTGACACACTCCCAGGACGTCCAGGACATCAGGTAAGGAACAGCACAGAGATGTTCCCTGACACACTCCCAGGACGTCCAGGACATCAGGTAAGGAACAGCACAGAGATGTTCCCTGACACACTCCCAGGACGTCCAGGACATCAGGTAAGGAACAGCACAGAGATGTTCCCTGACACACTCCCAGGACGTCCAGGACATCAGGTAAGGAACAGCACAGAGATGTTCCCTGACACACTCCCAGGACGTCCAGGACATCAGGTAAGGAACAGCACAGAGATGTTCCCTGACACACTCCCAGGACGTCCAGGACATCAGGTAAGGAACAGCACAGAGATGTTCCCTGACACACTCCCAGGACGTCCAGGACATCAGGTAAGGAACAGCACAGAGATGTTCCCTGACACACTCCCAGGATGTCCAGGACATCAGGTAAGGAACAGCACACAGATGTTCCCTGACACACTTCCAGGACATCCAGGACATCAGGAAAGGAACAGTACAGTGATGTTCCCTAAAACACTACCAGGACGTCCAGAACATCAGGGAAGGAACAGCACACAGATGGTCTCTGACACACTGCCAGAACGACCTGGACATCGGGTAAGGAACAGCACACAGATGTTCCCTGACATACTCCCAAGAGGTCCAGGACATCAGGTGAGGAACAGCACAGTGATAATCCCTGACACACTTCCAGGATGAACAGGACATCAGGTAAGGAACAGCACACAGATGTTCCCTGACACACTCCCAGGATGTCCAGGACATCAGGTAAGGAACAGCACAGAGATGTTCCCTGACACACTTCCAGGACTTCCAGGACATCAGGGAAGGAACAGCAAAGTGATCTTCCCTACCACACTCCTAGTACTTCCAGGATATCAGGTAAGGAACAGCACAGTGACGTTCCCTGACATAATTCCAGGACGTCCAGGTCATCAGGTAAGGAACAGCACAGAGATGTTCCCTGATATACTCCCAGGATGTCCAGGACATCAGTTAAGGAACAGCACAGTGATGTTCCCTGACACACTTCCAGGATGTCCAGGACATCAGGTAAGGAACACCACAGAGATGTTCCCGGACACACTCCCAGGACATCCAGGTCATCAGGTAAGGAACACCACAGAGATATTCCCTGACACACTCCCATGATGTCCAAGACATCAGGTAAGGAACAGTACACAGATGTTCCCTGACATACTCACAGGACGTCCAGGACATCAGGTTAGGAAGAGGACAGTGATGTTCCCTGACACACTTCCAGGACGTCGAAGACATCAGGTAAGGAATAGCACAGAGATGTTCCCTGACACACTCCCAGTACGTCCAGGACATCAGGTAAGGAACAGCACAGAGATGTTCCCTGACACACTCCCAGGATGTCCAGGACATCAGGTAAGGTACAGCACAGAGATGATCCCTGACACACTTTCAAGACATCCAGGACATAAGATAAGGAACAGCACAGAGAAGTTCCCTGACATACTCCCAGGACTTCCAGAACATCACATAAGGAACAGCACACAGATGTTCCCTGACACACTCCTAGGACGTCAAGTACATAAGGTAAGGAATAGCACAGATGTTCCCTGACAGACTCCGAGGACGTCCAGGACATCAGGTAAAGAACAGCACAGTGATGTTCCCTGACACACTTCCAGGACTTAGAGGACATCAGTTAAGAAACAGCACAGAGATGTTCCCTGACACACTCCCAGGACTGCCAGGACATCACGTAAGGAACTGCCCACAGATGTTCCCTGAAACATTTCCAGGTCTTCGAGGAAATCAGGTAAGGAACACCACACAGATGTTCCCTGACACACTCCCAGGACGTCCAGGACATCAGGGAAGGAAGAGCACAGAGATATTCCAAGACACACTCCCAGGACGTCCAGGACAACAGGTAAGGAACACTACAGTGATGTTCCCTGACAAATTCCCAGGATGTCCAGGACATCAGGTAAGGAACAGCACAGAGATGTTCCCTGACACACTCCCAGGACGTCCAGGACATCAGGTAAGGAACAGCACAGAGATATTCCCTGACATACTCCCAGGACGTCCAGGACATCAGGTAAGGAATAGCACAGAGATGTTCCCTGACACACTCCCAGGACATACAGGACATCAGGTAAGGAACAGCACAGAAATGTTCCCTGACACTCCCAGGACGTCCAGGACATCAGGTAAGGATTAGCATAGAGATGTTCCCTGAAACACTTCCAGGATGTCCAGGATATCAGGTAAGGAACAGCACACGGATGTTCCCTGACACACTCCCAGGACATCCAGGACATCAGGTAAGGAACAGAACAGAGATGTTTCCTGACACACTTCCAGGACTTCCAGGACATCAGGTTAGGAGCACCACACAATTGTTCCCTGACAGACTCACAGGCCGTCAAGGACGTCAGGTAAGGAACAGCACAGAGATGTTCCCTGACACAGTCCAGATCGTCCAGGACATCAGGCATGGAACAGCACACAGATGTTCCCTGACACACTTCCAGGACGTCCAGGACATCAGGTAAGAAACAGCATGGAGATGTTCCCTGACACACTTCCAGTACGTCTAGGACATCGGGTAAGAAACAGCACAGAGATTTTCCCTGACATACTTCCAAGACGTCCAGGACATCAGGTAAGGAACACCACAGTGATGTTCCCTGACACACTCCCAGGACGTCCAGGACATCAGGTAAGGAACAGCACAGAGATGTTCCCTGACACACTCCCAATATGTCCAGGACATCAGGAAAGGAAAAGCACAGAGATGAACCCTGACACACTCCCAGGATGTCCAGGACTTCAGGAAAGGAACAGCACAGAGTTATTCCCTGACACACTTCCAGGACGTCCAGGACATCAGGTAAGGAACAGCACAGTAATGCTCCCTGACACACTCCCAGGAAATCCAGGACATCAGGTAAGGAACAGCACAGAGATATTCCCTGACACAATCCCAGGATATCAGGTAAGGAACAGCACACAGATTTTCCCGCACACACTCCTAGTACGTCCAGGACATCAGGAAAGGAACAGCAAAGAGATGTTCCCTGACAAACTTCCAGGACGTCCAGGACATCAGGTAAGGTACAGAACAATGATGTTTCCTGGCACACTCCCAGGACTTGCAGGAATCAGGTAAGGATTAGCACACAGATGTACCCTGATACACTCCCAGGAGGTCTAGTACATCAGGTAAGGAACAGCACAGAGATGTTCCCTGACACACTCACAGGACTTCCAGGACATAAGCTAAGGAACAGCAAACAGATGTTCCCTGACATACACCCAGGATGTCCAGGACATCAGGTAAGGAACACCAGAGTGATGTACCCTGACACAATTCTAGGACGTCCAGGACATCAGGTAAGGAACAGCACAGAGTTGTTCCCTGACACACTCCCAGGACATCCAGGACATCAGGTAAGGAACAGCACACAGATGTTCCCTGACATACTCCCAGGACGTCCAGGACATCAGGTAAGGAACAGCACAAAGATGTTCCCTGAAACACTTCCAGGACGTCCAGGACATCAGGTAAGGATGAGCACACAGATATTCCCTGACATACTCCCAGGATGGTCCGGACCTCAAGTAAGGAACAGCACACAGTTGTTCCCTGACACACTCACAGGACGTCCAGGACATCAGGTAAGAAACAGCACAGAGATGTTCCCTGACACACTCCTAGGACGTCCAGAACATCAGATAAGGAACACCACAGAGATTTTCCCTGACACACTCCCAGGACTTCCAGGACATAAGCTAAGGAACAGCACACAGATGTTCCCTGACATACACACAAGACGTCCAAGACATCAGGTAAGTAACAGCACAGTGATGTTCCCTGACACACTTCCAGGACGTCCAGGACATCAGGTAAGGAACAGCACAGACATGTTCATTGACAAACTCCCAGGACGTCCAGGACATCAGGTAAGGAACAGCACAGAGATGTTCCCTGAAACACTTCCAGGATATCCAGGATATCAGGTAAGGAAGAGCACAGAGATGTTTCCTGACACACTTGCAGGACATCAGGACATCAGGTAAGTAATAGCAGAGTGATGTTCCCTGACACACTCCCAGGATGTCCAGGACATCAGGTAAGGTAAGGCGCAGATGTGTTCCCTAACCCACTCCTAGGACGTGCAGGAAATCACGTAAGGAATAGCACACACATGTTCCCTGACACACTCCCAGGACTTCCAAGACATCAGGTAACGAACAGCACAGAGATGTTCCCTGAGACACTCCCAGGACGTCCAAGATATCAGGTAAGGAACAGCACAAGGATGTTCCCTGACACACTCCCAGGACTTCCAGGACATCAGGTAAGGAACAGCACAGAGATGTTCCAAGACACACTTCCAAGATGTCCAGGACATCAGGTAAGGAACACCACAGTGATGTTTCCTGACACACTTCTACGACGTCCAGGACATCAGGTAAGGAACAGCACAGAGATGTTACCTGACACACTCCCAGGACTTCCAGGACATCAGGTAAGGAACAACACAGAGATATTCCCTGACACACTCCCAGGACATCCAGGACATCAGGTCAGGAACAACACAGTAATGCTCCCTGACACACTTCCAGGACTTCCAGGACATCAGGTAAGGAACAGCACAGTAATTCTCCCTGACACACTTGAAGGACATCAGGACATCAGGTAAGGAACAGCACAGTGATGGTCCCTGACAAACTCCCAGGATGTCCAGGACATCAATTAAGGAACAACACACATATGTTCCTTGACATACTCCCAAGATGTCCAGAACATCAGGTAAGGAACAGAACAATGATGGTCCCTGATATACTCCTAGTATATCCAGGACTTCAGGTAAGGAAAAGCACACAGATGTTCCCTGATACACTCCCAGGACTTCCAGGACATCAGGTAAGGTACAGCACAGAGATGTTCCCTGACAGATTCCCAGTATGTCCAGGACATAAGGTAAGGAACAGCACAGTGATGTTCCCTGACACACTCCCAGGACATCCAGGACATTAGGTAAGGAAGAGCACAGAGATGTTCCTTGACACACTCCCACGACGTGCAGGATATCAGGTAAGGAACTACACAATGACCCTCCCTGACACACTTCCAGGACATCCAGGACATTAGGTAAGGAACAGCACAGAGATGTTCCCTGACACACTCGCAGGACGTCCAGGACATCAGGTAAGGAACAGGACAGAGATGTTCCCTGACACACTCCCAGGACTTCCAGGACTTCAGGTAAGGAACAGCACAGTAATGCTCCCTGACACACTTGCAGGACATCAGGACATCAAGTAAGAATAGCACAGTGATGTTCCCTGACAAACACCCAGGATGTCCAGGACATCAATTAAGGAACAGCACACATATGTTCCTTGACATACTCCAAAGATGTCCAGAACATCAGGTAAGGAACAGAACAATGATGTCCCTGACACACTCCTGGTATGTCCAGGACTTCAGGTAAGGAAAAGCACAAAGATGTTCCCTGATACACTCCCAGGATGTCCAGGACATCAGGTAAGGTACAGCACAGAGATGTTCCCTGACAGATTCCCAGTATGTCAAGGACATAAGGTAAGGAACAGCACACAGATGTTCCCTGACACAATCCCAGGATGACCAGGATATTAGGTAAGGAAGAGCACAGAGATGTTCCTTGACACACTCCCATGACATGCAGGATATCAGGTAAGGAACTACACAATGACGCTCCCTGCCACACTTCCAGGACGTCCAGGACATTAGGTAAGGAACAGCACAGAGATATTCCCTTACACACTCCCAGGACGTCCAGGAAATCAGGTAAGGAATAGCACAGAGATGTTCCCTGACATACTTCCAGGACATCCAGGATATCAGGGAAGGAACAGCACGGAGAGTTTCCCTGACACACTCCCAGGACATCCAGGACTTCAGGTAAGGAATAGCACAGTAATCCTCCCTGACACACTTCCAGGACTTCCAGGACATCAGATAAGGTACAGCACAGTAATGTTCCCTGACACACTTGCAGGACATCAGGACATCAGGTAAGGAACAGCACAGTGATATTCCGAGACACACTCCCAAGATGTCCAGCTCATCAGGTAAGCCAAAGCACACAGGCGTTCCCTGACACACTCCCAGGCCATCAAGGACATCAGGTAAGGAAGAGCACAGAGATGTTCCCTGACACACTCCCAAGATGTCCAGGACAAAAGGTAAGGAACAGCACACAGATGTTCCCTGACTCACTCCAAATACGTCAAGGACATCAGGTAAGGAACAGATCAGAGATGTTCCCTGACACACGCCCAGTATGTCCAGGACATCAGGTAAGGAACAGCACAGAGATGTTCCCTGACACACTCCAGGACGTCCAGGACAAAAGGTAAGGAACAGTACACAGATGATCCCTGACACACTTCCATGACGTCCAGGACATCAGGTAAGGAACAGCACAGAGATGTTCCCTGACACACTCCAGGACGTCCAGGACATAAGGTAAGGAACAGTACACAGATGATCCCTGACACACTTCCATGACGTCCATGACATCAGGTAAGGAACAGCGCAGAGATGTTCCCTGACCAATTCCCAGTACGCCTAGTACATCAGGTAAGGAACAGCACACAGATGTTCCCTGACACACTCCCAGGACATCCAGGATATCAGGTAAGGAACAGCACAGAGATGTTCCCTGACACAATACCAGGACGTCCAGTACATCAGGTAAGGAAAAGCACACAGATGTTCCCTGACACACTCCCAGGATGTCCAGGACATCAGGTAAGGCAGAGAACACAGATGTTCCCTGAAACACTGCCAGGACATCCAGGATATCAGGAAATGACAGCAAAGAGATGTTCCTGACATACTACCAGGATGTCCAGGACATCAGGTAAGGAACAGCACAGTGATCTTCCCTGACACAGTCCCAAGATGTCCAGCTCATCAGGTAAGGAACAGCACACAGATGTTCCCTGATACACTCCCAGGACCTACAGGACATCAGGTAAGGAACAGCACACAGATGTTCCCTGACACACTCCCAGGACCTCCAGGACATCAGGTAAGGAACTGCACAGAGATGTTCCCTGACACACTCCCAGGATGTCCAAGACATCAGGTAAGGAACAGCACACAGATGTTCCTTGACACACTCCCAGTATGTCCAGGACATCACGTAAGGAATTGCACACATGTTCCCTGACACACTCCCAGGATGTCCAGGACATCAGGTAAGGAACAGCGCAGATGTGTTCCCTAACCCACTTCTAGGACGTCAGGACAACAGGTAAGGCACAGCACACAGATATTCCCTGACACACTCCCAGAACGTCCAGGACATCAGGTAAAGAACAGCATAGAGATGTTCCCTGTCACACTCCCAGGACCTCTAGGATATCAGATAAGGAACAGCACAAGGATGTTCCCTGACACACTCCCAGGACTTCCAGGACATCAGGTAAGGAACAGCACAGAGATATTCCCTGACACACTTCCAGGACGTCCAGTACATCAGGTAAGATAAAGCACAGAGATGTTCCCTGACACACTTCCAGAACATCCAGGATATCAGGGAAGGAACAGCACGGAGAGTTTCCCTGACACACTCCCAGGACATCCAGAACATCAGGTAAGGAATAGCACAGTAATGCTCCCTGACACACTTCCAGGACTTCCAGGACATCAGGTAAGGAACAGCACAGTAATGCTCCCTGACACACTTGCAGGACATCAGGACATCAGGTAAGGAACAGCTCAGTGATATTCCCAGACACACTCCCAAGATGTCCAGCTCATCAGGTAAGGCAAAGCACACAGGTGTTCCCTGACACACTCCCAGGCTGTCAAAGACATCAGGTAAGTAACAGCACAGAGATGTTCCCTGACACACTTCCAAGATGTCAGGACATCAGGTAAGGAACAGCATAGAGATGTTCCCTGACACACTCCCAGGATGTCTAGGACATCAGGTAAGGAAGAGCACAGAGGTGTTCCCTGACACACTCCCAAGATGTCCAGGACAAAAAGTAAGGAACAGCACACAGGTGTTCCCTGACTCACTCAAAATACCTCAAGGACATCAGGGAAGGAAAAGAACAGAGATGTTCCCAGACACACTCCCAGGACATCCAGGACATCAGGTAAGGAACAGCACACAGATGTTCCCTGACACACTCCCAGGACGTCCAGAACACCAGATAAGGAACAGCGCAGACGTGTTCCCTAACCCGCTTCTAGGACGTCCGGGACAACCGGTAAGGCACAGCACACAGATATTCCCTGACACTCTCCCAGTATGTCCAGGACATCAGGTAAGGAACAGCACACAGATGTTCCATGACACACTCCCCGGACGCCCAGGACATCAGGAAAGGAACAGCACAGTGATGTACACTGACACACTCCCAGGACATCCAGGCATCAGGTAAGGAACAGTACACAGATGATCCCTGACACACTTCCATGACGTCCATGACATCAGGTAAGGAACAGCGCAGAGATGTTCCCTGACCAACTCCCAGTACGTCTAGTACATCAGGTAAGGAACAGCACATACTTGTTCCCTGACACACTCCCAGGACATCCAGGACATCAGGTAAGGAACAGCACAGAGATGTTCCCTGACATTCTCCCAGGACGTCCAGGTCATCAGGTAAGGAACAGCACAGTAATGTTCCCTGAAACACTTCCAGGACATCCAGGACATCAGGTAAGGAAAAGCACACAGATGTACCCTGACACCCTCCAAGGACGTCCAGGAGATCAGGTAAGGAACAGCACAGAGATGTTCCCTGACACAATCCCAGGACGTCCAGTACATCAGGTAAGGAAAAGCACACAGATGTTCCCTGACCCACTCCCAGGACATCCAGGACATCAGGTAAGGAAGAGAACACAGATGTTCCCTGAAACACTGCCAGGATGTCCAGGATATCAGGAAAGGACAGCAAAGAGATGTTCCTGACATACTCCCAGGATGTCCAGGACATGAGGTAAGGAACAGCACAGTAATGCTCCCTGATGCACTTGCAGGACATCAGGACATCAGGTAAGGAACAGCACAGTGATCTTCCCTGACACAGTCCCAAGATGTCCAGCTCATCAGGTAAGGAACAGCACACAGATGTTCCATGACACAGTCCCAGATCGTCCAGGACATCAGGGAAGGAACAGCACACAGATATTACCTGACACACTCCGATGACGTCCAGTACATCAGGTAAGGAACAGAACAGAGATGTTCCCTGACACACTCCCAGGACGTCCAGGATATCAGAAAAGGAACAGCACAGAGATGTACGATGACAAACTCCCAGGACGTCCAGTACATCAGGTAAGGACAGCACAGTAATGCTTCCTGATACACTCCCAGTACATCCAGGACATCAGGTAAGGAACAGCACAGTGATGTTCCCTGACACACTCCCAGGATATCCAGGACATCAGATAAGGAACAATACACAGATGTTCCCTGACACATTTCCAGGACGTCCAGGACTTCAGGTAAGGAACAGCACAATGATGTTCCCTGACACACTTCCAGGACATACAGGACATCAGGTTAGGAACAGCACATGGATGTTCCCTGATACTCTTCCAGGATGTCCAGGACATAAGGTAAGGAAAAGCACACATTTGTTCCCTGACACACTCCCAGGCCGTCAAGGACATCAGGGAAGGAACAGCACACATTTGTTCCCTGACACAGTCGCAGATCGTCCAGGATATCAGGGATGGAGCAGCACACAGATGTTTTCTGACACACTCCCAGTATATCCAGGACATCAGGTAAGAAACAGCACACAGATGTTCCCGGACACACTTCCAGGACCTCCAGGACATCAGGTAAGAAGCAGCATGGAGATGTTCCTTGACACACTCTAGGACGTCCAGGACATCAGGTAAGGAACACCACAGTGATGTTCCCTGACACACTTCCAGGAATTCCAGGACATCAGGTAAGGAACAGCACACAAATGTTCCGTGACACACTCCCAGGACGCCCAGGACATCAGGAAAGGAACAGCACAGAGATGTACCCTGACACACTGCCAAGATGTCCTGGACATCAGGTAAGGAACAGCATAGTAATGCTCCCTGACACACTCCCAGTACATCCAGGACATCAGGTAAGGTACAGCACACATATGTTCCCTGACACACTTCCAGGATATCCAGGACATCAGGTAAGGAAGAGCACAGAGATGTTCCCTGACACAATACCAGGACGTCCAGGACATCAGGTAAGGAACAGCACACAGATGTTCCCTGACACAATCCCAGGACGTCCAGAACATCAGGTAAGGAACAGCAAACAGATGTTCCCTGACACACTCCCAGGACGTCCAAGACATCAGGTAAGGAACAGCACAGAGATGTTCCCTGACACACTTCCAGGACGTCAAGGACATCTGGTAAAGAACAGCACACATTTGTTCCCTGAAACACTCCCAGGACTTCAAGGACATCAGGTAAGGAACAGCACAGAGATGCTCCCTGACACACTTCCAGGACATCCAGGACATCAGGGAAGGAACAGCACGGAGATGTAACCTGACACACTTCCAGGATATCTAAGACATCAGGTAAGGAACAGCACAGAGATGTTCCCTGACAAAGTCCCAGGATGTCCAGGACATCAGGTAAGGAACAGCACAGAGACGTTCCCTGACACAATTCCAGTAAGTCCAGGACATCAGGGAAGGAACAGCCCAAGATGTTCCCTGACACAATCAAATGATGAACTGGATAAGAGGTAAGGAACAGGACAGAGATGTTCCCTGACACACTTCCAGGACTTCCAGAACATCAGGTAAGGAACAGCACAGAGATGTTCCCTGACACACATCCAGGATGTCCAGAACATCAGGTAAGGCACAGCACACAGATGTTCCCTGACATACTTCCAGGACTTGAAGGACATCAGGTAAGGAAAAGCACAGATATATTCCCTGACATACTTCCAGGACGTACAGGACATCAGGTAAGGAACAACACAGAGATGTTCCCTGAAACACTTCAAGGACTTCTAGGACATTAGTTAAGGAACAGCACAGAGATGTTCCATGACACACTCCCAGAACGCCCAGGTCGTCAGGTAAGGAACAGCACATAGATGTTCCCTGTCACACTTCCAGGACATCTAGCACATCAGGTAAGGAACATCAGAGAGATTCTCCCTGACACACTTTCAGGACTTCCAGGACATCAGGTAAGGAACAGCATAGATATATTGCCAGATAAACATCCAGGAGGTCTAGGATATCAGGGAAGGAACAGCACAGAGATGTTTCCTGACAGACTCCTAGGACTTCTAGGACATCAGTTAGGAACAGCACAGAGATGTTCCCTGACACACTTTCAGGACGTCCACGACATAAGGTAAGGAATAGCACACAGATGTTACCTGACAGACTTCCAGGACGTCCAGGACATCAGGTAAGGAACAGGACAGTGATGTTCCCTGACACACTCCCAGGACGTCCAGGACATGAGGTAAGGAACAACACAGAGATGCTCCCTAACAAACTCCCAAGACTTCCAGGACATCAGGTAAGGAACAGTACAAAGATGTTCCCTGACACACTTCCAGCATGTCCACGACATCGGGCAAGGAACAGCACAGAGATGTTCTCTGACACACTCCCAGGATGTCCAGGACATCAGGTAAGGAACAGCACAGTAATGCTCCCTGACACACTCCCAGAATATCCAGGACATCAGGTAAGGAAGAGCACACAGATGTACCCTGACACACTTCCAGAACATCCAGGACATCGGGTAAGGAACGCACAGAGTTGTTCCCTGACACATTTCCAGGACGTCCAGGAGATCAGGTAGGGAACAGCACACAGATATTCAGTTAGACACTTCCAGGACGTCCAGGACATCAGGTAAGCAACAGCACAGAGATGTTCCCTGAACACACTCCCAGGAAGTCCAGGACATCAGTTAATGTTTACCACAGTAATGCTCATTGACACACTCCCAGGACGTCCAGGACATCAGGTAAGGAAGACCACACAGATGTTCCCTGACATACTCCCAGGACGTCCAGGACATCAGGTAAGGAACAGAACACAGATGTTCCCTGACACACTCCCAAGACTTCCAGGACATCAGGAACAGAACAGTACACAGATATTCCCAGACACACTTCCAGCATGTCCAGGACATCACGTAAAGAACAGTACAGAGATGTTCCCTGACACACTCCCAGGAAGTCTAGGACCTCCGGCAAGGGACAGCACAGAGATGTTCCCTGACAGACTCACAAGACGTCCAGGACATCAGGTAAGGATCATGACAGAGATGTTCCCTGACATATTCCCAGGATGTCCAGGACATCAGGTAAGGAACAGAACAGTGATGATCCCTGACACACTTCCAGGATGTCCAGGACATCAGGTAAGGAAGAGCACACAGATGTTCCCTGAAACACTCCCAGGACGTCCAGGACATCAGGTAAGGAACAGCACAGAGATGTTCCCTGACACACTCCCAGGAAGTCCAGGACATCGGGTAAGGAACAGCACACAGATGTTCCCTGACACACTCCCAGGACTTCCAGGACATCGGGTCAGGAACAGCACAAAGATATTCCCTGACACACTCCCAGGACATCCAGGACAGCAGGTAGGGAACAGCACACAGATGTTCCATGACAGACTCCAAGGACGTCAAGGACTTCAGGTAAGGAACAGCAAACAGATGTTCCCTGAAACACACGCAAGACTTCCAGGACATCAGGTAAGGAACAGCACACAGATGTTCTCTTCCACACTTCCGGATTGTCCAGGATATCAGGTAAGGAACAGCACAGAGATGTTCCCTAACACACTCCCAGGTCATCCAGGACTTCACGTAAGGAACAGCACAGAGATGTTCCCTGACACAATCCCAGGACAACCTGGACATTGGGTAAGGAACAGCACACTGATATTCCCTGACCCACTCCCAGGACGTCCAGGAGATCAGGTAAGGTACAGCCCAGAGATATTCCCTGACACACTCCCAGGACGTCCAGGATATCAGGAAAGGAACACAATTCCAGGACGTCCACTACATCAGGTAAGGACCAGCACAGAGATGTTCCCTGACACAATCCCAGGACGTCCAGGACATCGGGTAAGGAACAGCACACAGATGTTTCCTGACACACTCCCAGGACTTCCAGGACATCGTGTCAGGAACAGCACAGAGATGTTCCCTGACACACTCCCAGGACGTCCAGGACATCAGGTAAGGAACAGCACAGTGATGTTCCTGACAAACTTCCAGGACATCCAGGACATCAGGTAAGGAACAGCACACAGATGTTCTCTGACACACTGCCAGGACCTCCAGGACATCAGGTAAGGAACAGCACACAGATGTTCCCTGACACATTTCCAGGACCTCCAGAACATCAGGTAAGGAACAGCACACAGATTTTACGTGACACACTCCCAGGATGTCCAGGATATCAGGTAAGGAACAGCACACAGATATTCCCTGACGCACTCTCAGTATGTCCAGGATATCAGGTAAGGAACAGCACAGAGTTGTTCCCTGACACCCTCCCAGCACGTGCAGGACATCAGGTAAGGAACAGCACACAGACATTCCCGGACACACTCCCAGGACTACCAGGACATCAGGTAAGGAACAGCACAGAGATCTTCCATGACACACTCCCAGGACGTCCAGGACATCAGGTAAGGAACAGCATGCAGCTGTTTCCTGACACACTCCCAGGATATCCAGGATATCAGGTAAGGAACAGCACAGAGATGTTCCCTGACAAACCCACAGGAAATCCAGGACATTAGGTAAGGAACAGCACAGTGATATTCCCTGACACAATTCCAGGATGTCCAGGACAACGGGTAAGAAACAGCACACAGATGTACCCTGACACACTCCCAGGATGTCCAGGACATAAGGTAAGGTACAGCACCGAGTTGTTCCAGTACACACTCCCAGGACGTCCACGACATCAGGTAAGGAACAGCACACAGATCTTCCTGACACACTCCCAGGACGTCCAGGACATCAGGTAAGGAAAATAACATAGATGTTCCCTGACACACTCCAAGGACGTCCAGGACATCAGGATAGGAATGGCACAGAGATGTTCCCTAGAACACTC
>VZQC01011341.1:1582976-1649969 GCA_009823505.1 Rhizomys pruinosus | reverse complement strand
GCGGACTGCAGACAGGGGCACGAACAGCCGAGGGTTTTCCCCGGAAACACTCCAGGATGTCCAGGACATCAGGTAAGGAACAGCACAGTGATGTTCTCAGACACACTCCCCGGAAATCCAGGACATCAGGTAAGGCACACCACACAGATGTTCGCTGACACACTCCCAGGAGGTCCAGGACATCAGGTAAGGAACAGCACAGAGATGTTCCCTGACACACTCACAGGACTTCCAGGACATCAGGTAAGGAACAGCACCGAGATGTTCCCAGAATATCTCCCGGTATGTCCAGGACATCATGTAAGAACAGCACACAGATATTCCCTGACACACTTTCAGGACGTCCAGGCCATCAGGTAAGGAACAGCACAGAGTTGTTCCCTGACACACTCCCAGCACATCCAGGACATCAGGTATGGAACAGCACACAGACCTTCCCTGACACACTCCAAGAACTTCCAGGACAATAGGTAAGGTACAGCACAGAGATGTTCCCTGAAACACTCCCAGGACAACCAATACTAGAGGGAAGGAACAGCACACAGATGTTCCCTGACACACTTCCAGGATGTCTAGGACATTAGGTAAGGAACAGCACAGAGATGTTCCCTGACACAAATCCAGGATGTCCAGGACATCAGGTAAGGCACAGCACACAGATGGTTCCTGACATACTTCCAGGACTTCCAGGACATCAGGTAAGTAAGAGCACAGATATATTCCCTCACATACTTCCAGGACGTCCAGGACATCAGGTAAAGAAGAGCACAGAGATGGTCCCTGACACACTTCAAGAACTTCCAGGACATTAGGTAAGGAAGAGCACAGAGATGTTCCCTGTCACATTCCCAGGACGGTCAGGACATCAGGTAAGGTATAGCACAGAGATGTTCCCTGACACACTTCCAGGACATCTAGGACATCAGGTAAGGAACAGCACAGAGATGTTCCCTGACACAAATCCAGGATGTCCAGGACATCAGGTAAGGCACAGCACACAGATGTTCCCTGACATACTTCCAGGACTTCTAGGACATCGGGTAAGTAAGAGCACAGATATATTCCCTCACATACTTCCAGGACGTCCAGGACATCAGGTAAGGACAGCACACAGATGTTCCTGACATACTCCCAGGACGTCCAGGACATCAGGTAAGGAACAGAACCCAGATGTTCCCTGACACACTCCCAAGACTTCTAGGACATCAGGAACAGAACATTACACAGATGTTCCCTGACACACTTCCAGCATGTCCAGGACATCATGTAAGGAACAGTACAGAGATGTTCCCTGATACACTCCAAGGAAGTCTAGGACCTCGGGCAAGGGACAGCACAGAGATGTTCCCTGACAGACTCACAAGACATCCAGGACATCAGGTAAGGAACACAACAGAGATGTTCCCTGACATATTCCCAGGATGTCCAGGACATCAGGTAAGGAACAGCACAGTGATGATCCCTGACACACTTCCAGGATGTCCAGGACATCAGGTAAGGAACAGCACAAAGATGTTCCCTGACACCCTCCCAGAACGTACAGGACATCGGGTAAGGAACAGCACAGAGATGTTCCCTGACACACTCCCAGGACGTCCAGGACATCAGGTAAGGAACAGCACAGAGATGTTCCCTGACACACTCCCAGGACGTCCAGGACATCAGGTAAGGAACAGCACAGAGATGTTCCCTGACACACTCCCAGGACGTCCAGGACATCAGGTAAGGAACAGCACAGAGATGTTCCCTGACACACTCCCAGGACGTCCAGGACATCAGGTAAGGAACAGCACAGAGATGTTCCCTGACACACTCCCAGGACGTCCAGGACATCAGGTAAGGAACAGCACAGAGATGTTCCCTGACACACTCCCAGGACGTCCAGGACATCAGGTAAGGAACAGCACAGAGATGTTCCCTGACACACTCCCAGGACGTCCAGGACATCAGGTAAGGAACAGCACAGAGATGTTCCCTGACACACTCCCAGGACGTCCAGGACATCAGGTAAGGAACAGCACAGAGATGTTCCCTGACACACTCCCAGGACGTCCAGGACATCAGGTAAGGAACAGCACAGAGATGTTCCCTGACACACTCCCAGGACGTCCAGGACATCAGGTAAGGAACAGCACAGAGATGTTCCCTGACACACTCCCAGGACGTCCAGGACATCAGGTAAGGAACAGCACAGAGATGTTCCCTGACACACTCCCAGGACGTCCAGGACATCAGGTAAGGAACAGCACAGAGATGTTCCCTGACACACTCCCAGGACGTCCAGGACATCAGGTAAGGAACAGCACACAGATCTTCCCTGACACACTCCCAGGATGTCCAGGACATCAGGTAAGGAACAGCACAGTGATCTTCCCTGACAAACTTCCAGGACGTCCCGGACATCAGGTAAGGAACAGCACACAGATTTTACCTGACACACTCCCAGGACGTCCAGGATATCAGGTAAGGAACAGCACACAGATGTTCCTTGACACACCCCCAGGAAGTCCAGGACATCAGGTAAGGAACAGCACAGTGATGTTCCCTGACACAATTCCAGGATGTCCAGGACATGGGGTAAGTTACAGCACAGAGATATTCCGTGACACACTTCCAGGACATCCAGGACATCAGGTAAGGAACAGCAAAGAGATGTTACCTCATAAACTCCCAGGACGTCCAGGACATCAGGTAAGGAAAAGCACAGAGATGTTCCCTGACACACTCCCAAGACGTCCAGGATATCAGGTAAGGAACAGCACACAGATGTTCCCTGACACATCCCCAGGAATTCCAGGACATCAGGTAAGGAACAGCACAGTGATGTACCCTTACATAATTACAGGACGTCCAGGACATCGGGTAAGGAACAGCACAGAGATGTTCCTTGACACACTTCCAGGACTTCCAGGACATCACATAAGGAAGAGCACAGAGATGTTCCCTGACACACTCTCAGGACGTCCAGGACATCAGGTAAGCAACAGCACAAAGATGTTCCCTGATACACTCCCAGGACGTCTTGGACATCAGGTAACGAAAATCACACAGATGTTCCCTGACACACCCCCAGGACATCTTAGACATCAGGTAAGGAAAATCACACAGATGTTCCCTGACACACTCCCCGGACATCCAGGACATCAGGTTAGGAATGGCACACAGATGTTCCCTACAACTCTCCCAGGCCATCTAGGACATCAGGTAAGAACAGCACACAGATGTTCCCTGACACACTATCAGGATGTCCAGGACATCATGTAAGGTACAGCACAGAGATGTTCCCTGACACACTCCCAGGACCTCCAGGACATCAGGTAAGGAACAGCACACAGATGTCCCCTGACACACTCCCAGGACATCCAGGACATCAGGTAAGGAACAGCACACAGATTTTACCTGACACACTCCCAGGACGTCCAGGATATCAGGTAATGAACAGCACACAGATGTTCCCTGACACACCCCCAGGAAGTCCAGGACATCAGGTAAGGAACAGTACAGTGATGTTCCTTGATACAATTCCAGGACGTCCAAGACATTGGGTAAGGTACAGCAGAGATATTCCCTGACACACTTCTAGGACTTCCAGGACATCAGGTAAGGAAGAGCACAGTGATGTTCTCTGACACATTCCCAGTACATACAGGACATCAGGTAAGGAACAGCACAGTGATGTTCCCTGACACACTTCCAGGACAACAGGTAAGGAACAGCACACAGATGGTCTCTGACATACTCCAAGGACATCCAGGACATCAGGTAAGGAACAGCACAGTGATATTCCCTGACACACTTGCAGGACATCCAGGACATAAGGTAAGGAACAGCACACAGTTGTTCCCTGACAGACTCCCAGGATGTCCAGGACATTAGGTAAGGAACAGCACAGAGATGTTCCCTGACACACTTCCAGGATGTCCAGGAGATCAGGTAAGGAAAATCACAGAGATGTTCCCTGAAAGACTCCCAGGACGTCCAGGACATCAGGTAAGGTACAGCACAGTGATGTTCCCTGACAAATTTCCAGGACGTCCAGAATACAAGGTAAGGTCCAGCACAGAGATGTTCCCTGAAAGACTCCCAGGACATCCAGGTCATCAGATAAGGAACAGCACACATATGTTACCTGAAATACTCCCAGATGTCCAGGACATCAGTTAAGGAACAGCACAGTGATGTTCTCAGACACACTCCCATGACATCCAGGACATCAGGTAAGGAACACCACACAGATGTTCACTGACACACTCCCAGTACGTCCAGGACATCAGGTAAGGAACAGCACAGAGATGTTCCCTGACACACTCCCAGGACTTCCAGGACATCAGGTAAGGAACAGCACTGAGATATTCCCTGACACACTACCAGGACCTGCAGGATATCAGGTAAGGAACAGCACAGAGATGTTCCCTGACAATCTCCCAGGTTGTACAGGACATCATCTAAGGAACAGCACACAGATATTCCCTGACACACTGCCAGCACGTCCAGGACATCAGGTAAGGAGAAGCACAGAGATGGTCCCTGACACACTCCCAGGACTTCCAGGACATCAGGTAAGGAACAGCACAGAGATCTTTCCTGACACACTCCCAGGACTTCCAGGACATCAGGTAAGGAACAGCACAGTGATGTTCCTGACAAACTTCCAGGATGTCCAGGACATCAGGTAAGGAACAGCACACAGATGTTCCCTGACACACTCCCAGGATGTCTTGGACATCAGGTAAGGAAAATCACACAGATGGTCCCTGACACACTCCCAGGACGTCCAGGATATCAGGTTAGTAATGGCACAAAATGTTCCCTAGAACACTCCCAGGACATCCAGGACATCAGGTAAGAAAAGCACACAGATGTTCCCTGACACACTCCCAGGACGTCCAGGACATCAGGTAGGGAACAGCACACAGATGTTCCCTGACACACCCCCAGGACTTCCAGGACATCAGGTAAGGAACAGCACACAGATGTACCCTGACACAGTCCCAGAACCTCCAGGACATAACGTCAGGTATAGCACAGAGATATGCCCTGACACACTTCAAGGACGTCCAGGACAACAGGTAAGAATGAGCACAGTGATGTTCTCTGAAACAGTCCCAGTACGTCCAGGACATCAGGTAAGGTACAGCACAGTGATGTTCCCTGACACACTTCCAGGACATCAGGTAAGGAACAGCACACAGATGGTCTTTGACACACTCCAAGGACGTCCAGGACATCAGGTAAGGAACAGCACAGTGATGATCCCTGACACACTTGCAGGATGTCCAGGACAATGGGTAAGAAATAGCACACAGATGTACCCTGACACACTCCCAGGACATCCAGGACATCAGGTAAGGAACAGCACACAGATGTTCCCTGACAGCCTCCATGGATGTCCAGGACATCAGGTAAGAAACAGCACAGAGATGTTCCCTGACACACTTCCAGGATGTCCAGGACATCAGGTAAGGAAAACCACAGAGATGTTACCTGACAGACTCCCAGGATATCCAGGACTTCAGGTAAGGAACAGCACGGTGATGTTCCCTGACAAACTTCCAGGAAGTCCAGGATATAAGGTAAGGAACAGCACAGAGATGTTCACTGAAAGCCAGGACATCCAAGACATCAGTTAAGGAAGGGCACAGAGATGTTCCCTGACATACTCCCAGATGTCCAGGAAATCAGGTAAGAAACAGCACAGTGATGTTCTCAGACACACTCCCAGGACATCCAGGACATCAGGTAAGGAACACCACACAGAGGTTCACTGACACACTCCCAGGACGTCCAGGACATCAGGTAAAGAACAGCACAGAGATGTTCCCTGACACACTCGCAGGAATTCCAGGACATCAGGTAAGGAACAGCACAGAGATGTTCCCTGACACACTACCAGGACCTGCAGGACATCAGGTAAGCAACAGCACAGAGATGTTCCCTGACAATCTACCAGGATGTACAGGACATCATGTAAGGAACAGCACACAGATATTCCCTGACACACTATCAGGATGTCCAGGACATCATGTATGGAACAGCACAGAGATGTTCCCTGACACACTCCCAGGAATTCCAGGACATCAAGTAAGGAACAGCACAGAGATGTTCCCTAACACACTACCAGGACGTGCAGGACATCAGGTAAAGAACAGCACAGAGATGTTCCCAGACAATCTCCCAGGATGTCCAGGACATCATGTAAGGAACAGCACACAGATATTCCCTGACACACTCTCAGGATGTCCAGGCCATCAGGTAAGGAACAGCACAGAGTTGTTCTCTGACACCCTCCCAGCACGTGCAGGACATCAGGTAAGGAACAGCACACAGACATTCCCGGACACCCGCCGAGGACGTCCAGGACTTCAGGTAAGGAACAGCACAGAGATGTTCCCTGACACACTCCCAGGACGTCCAGGACATCAGGTAAGGAACAGCACAGTGATGTTCCTGACAAACTTCCAGGACATCCAGGACATCAGGTAAGGAACAGCACACAGATGTTCCCTGACACACTGCCAGGACCTCCAGGACATCAGGTAAGGAACAGCACACAGATGTTCCCTGACACACTCCCAGGACGTCCAGGACATCAGGTAAGGAACAGCACACAGATTTTACGTGACACACTCCCAGGATGTCCAGGATATCAGGTAAGGAACAGCACACAGATATTCCCTGACGCACTCTCAGTACGTCCAGGATATCAGGTAAGGAACAGCACAGAGTTGTTCCCTGACACCCTCCCAGCACGTCCAGGACATCAGGTAAGGAACAGCACACAGATATTCCCGGACACACTCCCAGGACGTCCAGGACATCAGGTAAGGAACAGCACAGAGATGTTCCCTGACACAATCCCAGGACGTCCAGGACATCAGGTAAGGAACAGCACAGAGATGTTCCCTGACACACTCCCAGGACGTCCAGGACATCAGGTAAGGAACAGCACAGAGATGTTCCCTGACACACTCCCAGGACGTCCAGGACATCAGGTAAGGAACAGCACAGAGATGTTCCCTGACACACTCCCAGGACGTCCAGGACATCAGGTAAGGAACAGCACAGAGATGTTCCCTGACACACTCCCAGGACGTCCAGGACATCAGGTAAGGAACAGCACAGAGATGTTCCCTGACACACTCCCAGGACGTCCAGGACATCAGGTAAGGAACAGCACAGAGATGTTCCCTGACACACTCCCAGGACGTCCAGGACATCAGGTAAGGAACAGCACAGAGATGTTCCCTGACACACTCCCAGGACGTCCAGGACATCAGGTAAGGAACAGCACAGAGATGTTCCCTGACACACTCCCAGGACGTCCAGGACATCAGGTAAGGAACAGCACAGAGATGTTCCCTGACACACTCCCAGGACGTCCAGGACATCAGGTAAGGAACAGCACAGAGATGTTCCCTGACACACTCCCAGGACGTCCAGGACATCAGGTAAGGAACAGCACAGAGATGTTCCCTGACACACTCCCAGGACGTCCAGGACATCAGGTAAGGAACAGCACAGAGATGTTCCCTGACACACTCCCAGGACGTCCAGGACATCAGGTAAGGAACAGCACAGAGATGTTCCCTGACACACTCCCAGGACGTCCAGGACATCAGGTAAGGAACAGCACAGAGATGTTCCCTGACACACTCCCAGGACGTCCAGGACATCAGGTAAGGAACAGCACAGAGATGTTCCCTGACACACTCCCAGGACGTCCAGGACATCAGGTAAGGAACAGCACAGAGATGTTCCCTGACACACTCCCAGGACGTCCAGGACATCAGGTAAGGAACAGCACAGAGATGTTCCCTGACACACTCCCAGGACGTCCAGGACATCAGGTAAGGAACAGCACAGAGATGTTCCCTGACACACTCCCAGGACGTCCAGGACATCAGGTAAGGAACAGCACAGAGATGTTCCCTGACACACTCCCAGGACGTCCAGGACATCAGGTAAGGAACAGCACAGAGATGTTCCCTGACACACTCCCAGGACGTCCAGGACATCAGGTAAGGAACAGCACAGAGATGTTCCCTGACACACTCCCAGGACGTCCAGGACATCAGGTAAGGAACAGCACAGAGATGTTCCCTGACACACTCCCAGGACGTCCAGGACATCAGGTAAGGAACAGCACAGAGATGTTCCCTGACACACTCCCAGGACGTCCAGGACATCAGGTAAGGAACAGCACAGAGATGTTCCCTGACACACTCCCAGGACGTCCAGGACATCAGGTAAGGAACAGCACAGAGATGTTCCCTGACACACTCCCAGGACGTCCAGGACATCAGGTAAGGAACAGCACAGAGATGTTCCCTGACACACTCCCAGGACGTCCAGGACATCAGGTAAGGAACAGCACAGAGATGTTCCCTGACACACTCCCAGGACGTCCAGGACATCAGGTAAGGAACAGCACAGAGATGTTCCCTGACACACTCCCAGGACGTCCAGGACATCAGGTAAGGAACAGCACAGAGATGTTCCCTGACACACTCCCAGGACGTCCAGGACATCAGGTAAGGAACAGCACAGAGATGTTCCCTGACACACTCCCAGGACGTCCAGGATATCAGGTAAGGAACAGCACAGTGATGTTCCCTGACACAATTCCAGGACGTCCAGGACATCGGGTAAGTTACAGCACAGAGATATTCCGTGACACACTTCCAGGACATCCAGGACATCAGGTAAGGAACAGCACAGAGATGTTACCTCATAAACTCCAAGGACGTCCAGGACATCAGGTAAGGAAAAGCACAGAGATTTTCCCTGACACACTCCCAGGACGTCCAGGACATCAGGTAAGGTACAGCACAGTGATAATCCCTGACACACTTCCATGATGTCCAGGACATCAGGTAAGGTATAGCACAGTGATAATCCCTGACACACTTCCAGGACATCCAGGATATCAGGTAAGGAACAGCACAGAGATGTTCCCTGACACACTCCCAGGATCTCCAGGACATCATTTAAGGAACAGCACACAGATGTTCCCTGACACTCTCCCAAGACGTCCAGGACATCAGGTAAGGAACATCACACAGATGTTCCCTGACACACTCCCAGGACGTCCAGGACATCAGCTAAGGAATAGCACAGAGATGTTCCCAGACACACTCCCATGACGTCCAGGACATCGGGTAAGTTAATGCACAATAATGCCCCCTGACACACTCCCAGGACATCCAGGTCATCAGGTAAGGAACAGTACACAGATGTTCCCTGACATACTCACAGACGTCCTGGACATCCGGTAAGGAACAGCACAGAGATGTTCCCTGACACACTCCCAGCATGTCCAGGACATCAGGTAAGGAACAGCACAGCGCTTTTCCAGGACATAATCCCAGGACGTCCAGGACATCAGGTAAGGAACAGCACAAAGATGTTCCCTGACACACTCCCCGGACGTCCAGGACATCAGGTAAGGAAAAGCACAGAGATGTACACTGACACACTCCCAGGACATCCATGACATCAGGTAAGGAATAGCACACAGATATATATTAAACAACATTGGTTTACCGACTCTAATAAAAACGGTAATGCATCCAAGTTAAATGGAGATATAAATCATTGTTGTCCACATTTCTTTTACATAAAATTTGTAAAGCAATAACTCTGGGATTGGCACATACAAATGTTCTCTATAGTTTCCCTGTTGTACAGTATCACCTTGTAGCATTCTCTTTAAGATGATTGAACATAAAAATTAAGTTTGCTCCCCAAGTTAATCACATATAGTCACCCAAAACAACATGGGTAAATTTGATGAAATCTGAGCCTAGATTCCACCCTATAGTTATGTATAATACAACTGTCTTCTGGAGACTCATGGGTTAAAAAAAAGGGGGGGGATACAGACAGACATGAAACCTTCTCGTCAAAAGCCTTGCAATTCAAATCTTAAAACTAACTATGGGAAAAGATTTGTGTGTTCCAACAGGACAAAATGTTACCAACTTAACAGCTGAGAAAGAAAAGATACAGCTTTGCATTGAGTAGGATGTACCAGAAAGTGCCAACTGAAAGGTTGACCCGTCTGAACATCGAAAGGAAGAAAAGCCTCAGATTGCCATAAACATCGAACCCCTCTGTGGCCCCTACATGTAACAACTATTTATAATGAGTCCTAATGAAACTTACCTTCTAGGTGCCGCAAAGGTTTTGATATGAGAGACTTTCTTGCCTCCCCCCCAGAACAAGGAGAAATATGACGATGATGAGGTCGCTCTCCAACTGTAAATTGGAGACAACTATTATAGAGGTAATCTCTTATAAAACTGGTAAAACTGCCTTCTTTAATTGACTAATAGACATAAGAACTGTGAAAAGGATTATACTCTGTTCAGAACCAAATATAATACTAAAGTCCTTGGGCTATGCACTTAGGCAAAGTATATTAATGCAGGAGCTCTGACATCAGCAATGGATTGTTCTACCAGGGGGATGTTGGCCAGGGGATCCAAGGCCCCACAAAAGGTAAGGGCTCCTTGCCCCTAAGTTGGGATACCTGCAGGAGGAGAGGCGATAAGACCCTGCTGCCGAAGACCTGACGTTAACATGGGAGGGATGTATTGAGACCGCACATGCAAGTGTACAGATGGCCTCTGGAATGCCAGAGAGTGTTACCAAAGGCCACTAAACCAATAAAGCAAATACGGGTCTCCCTGAGTCAAGCAAGACTCCACCGTCAGCACCAGCTACACCTCACCTGCCTGGAAATACTGTGCAGCAGAGGCAGCCATGTGCCTGTATATCCCAAATCTAATTGGCTATTGGCTCTCTCCTTGGAGGAATAACCCATGGCTGATGCCACAAGCTTACATCCTCTACAGGTTAGGAGATGTTATAAGCCACAGTAAGACCCTGTCATATTTAACAGGGGGGAAAATTGTAATTCATGGATTAACATATCCAAACATGTGTCTATGCTAAAGTAACCTACCATAACTATTAGTGCTGCTTAAATACCTATATATCTAATTGCTTGTTCTTCATTAGTAGGATCGAAAGGTTATTCCTGGACAAACTGTCAGCCCATGAAAGGAAACAGCCAGAATTGACCAGAGTCCAAGTCAACAGCTCCAGAGAGAGTGGACTGTTTTACCTCTCATCCACCTGTGCCCCTTTTCTAAGCCTAGGGAACAACCTGCGGAAGAGGGGGCGTGGTAGAATGTAAGGGCTGCGATTGGGGTGAATGGTGAAACTACAGCAATGTAGTCTGGACACTCATTTGATCAACTTGATTGAACATACATCCCCTCACCCCCGCTGGATGGTGGGGCTGTGGGGGTTTGGGCACAACAGCCTGCAAATTGGTTTCATATGAAGGATGCTTGTAATCATGGATTATCACTTATAGCTAAAAAATAAAAGAAAAAAACTGAGAGAAATATGCAGGACAGTCATGGCAGAATGCTTGATCTCGGTTGGGGTGGGGGTGGGAGGGAAGGGAAAGGGAAATATGCCTGAACTGAATTGGAAAATGATGTATGAAATGCACAAAAAATCAATAAAAAAATGTAAAAAAGAAAAAAAAAAGCACAGCACACAGATGTTCCCTGACACACTTGCAGGAGATGTTCCTTGACACACTCCCAGGACCTACAGGACATCAGGTAAGGAACAGCACACAGATTGTTCCCTGACACACTCCCAGGACGTCCAAGACATCAGGTAAAGAACATCACACAGATGTCCCCTGAAACTATTCCAGGATGTCCAGGACATAAAGTAAGGAACAGGACAGAGATGTTCCCTGACAAACTCCCAGGACATCCAGGACATTAGGTAAGGAACAGCACAGAGATGTTCCATGACACACTGCCAGGACATCCAGGACATCAGGTAAGGAGCAGCACAGTGATGTTCCCTGACACACTCCAAGGACGTCTAGGACATCAGGTAAGGAGCAGCACAGTGATGTTCCCTGACATACTCCAAGGACGTCTAGGATATCAGGTAAGGAACACTACACATTTGATCCATGATATACTCCCAGGATGTCCAGGACATGAGGTAAGGTACAGCACAATGAAGTTCCCTGACAAACTTCCAGGACATCAGGATATCAGGTAAAGAAAAGCACAGTGATGTTCCCTGACACACTCCCAGGAAGTCTAGGACATCAGGTAAGGAACAGTACACATTTGATCCCTGACATACTCCCAGGACGTCCAGGACATAAGGTAAGGTAGGGCACACAGATGTTCCCTGACACACTCCCAGAACGTCCAGGACATCAAGTAAAGAACACCACAGTGATGTTCCCTGACACACTTCTAGGACTTCCAGGACATCAGGTAAGGAACAGCACACAGATGTTCCCTGACACACTCCCAGTATATCCAGGACATCAGGTAAGGAACAGCACAGAGATGTTCCCTGGCACACTCCCAGGACATCTAGGACATAAGGTAAGGCACAGCACAGTTATGTTCCCTGACACACTCCCAGGATATCCAGGACATCAGGTAAGGAACAGCACATTGATATTCTCTGACACACTCCAAGGACGTTCAGGACATCAGGTAAGGAAAAGCACAGAGATGTTCCCTGACACACTTCAAGGACCTCCAGGACATCAAGTAAGGAAGAGCACACAGATGTTCCCTGACACATTCCCAGGATGTCCAGGACATCAAGTAAAGAACAGCACAGTGATGTTCCCTGACACACTCCCAGGACGTCCAGGACATCAGGTAAGGTACACCTCACAGATGTTCCCTGACACACTCCCAGGACCTCCAAGACACCAGGGAAGGAACAGCACACATAAGTTCCTTGAGAAACTCCCAGGAATTCCAGGCCATCAGGTAAGGAACAGCCCAGTGATATTCCCTGACACACTTCCAGGACTTCCAGGACATCAGGTAAGGAAGAGCACACAGATGTTCACTGACACACTCCCAGGATGTCCAGGCAAACAGGTAAGGAACAGCACAGTCATGTTCACTGACACACTTCAAGGATGTCCAGAACATCAGGTAAGGAAAAGCACAGTGATGTTCCCTGACATAGTACCACGATTTACAGGACAACAGGTAAGGAACAGAACAGTTATGTTCCCTGACATAGTACCAGGATTTCCAGGACATCAGGTAAGGAACAGCATACAGAAGTTCCCTGATATACTTCCAGGACCTCCAGGACATCAGGTAAGGAACAGCACAGAGATGTTCCCTGACACACTCCCAGGAGGTCCAGGACATCAGGTAAGGAACAGCACAGAGATGTTCCCTGACACACTTCGAGGACCTCCAGGACATCAAGTAAGGAAGAGCACACTGATGTTCCCTGACACACTCCCAGGATATCCAGGTCATCAGGTATGGTACACCACAAACTTGTTCCCTGGCACACTCCGAGGAACTCCAGGACATCAGTTAAGGAACAGCACACAGATGTTCCTTGAGAAACTCCCAGGAAGTCCAGGCCATCAGGTAAGGAACAGCCAGTGATGTTCCCTGACATACTTCCAGGACTTCCAGGACATCAGGTAAGGAACAGCACACAGATGTTCCCTGACACACTTCCAGGATGTCCAGGCCATCAGGTAAGGAACAGCACAGTCATGTTCACTGACACACTTCAAGGATGTCCAGAACATAAGGTAAGGAACAGCACAGTGATGTTCCCTGACATTGTACCAGGATTTCCAGGACATCAGGTAAGGAACAGGAAAGTGATGTTCCCTGAAACGCTCCCAGGATTTCGAGGACATCTGGTAAGGAACAGCACACAGATGTTCCCTGGTACACTTTCAGGACCTCCAGTACATGAAGTAAGGAACAGCAAAGAGATGTTCCCTGACACACTTCCAGGACATCCAGGATATCAGGAAAGGAACAGCAAAGAGATGTTCCCTGACACACTCCCAGGGCTTCCAGGACATCAGTTAAGGAACAACACAGAGATGTTCCCTGACACACTGCCAGGACGTCCAGGACATCAGGTAAGGAGCAGCACAGAGATGTTTCCTGACACACTCCCAGGATGTCCAGGACATCGGGCAAGGAACAGCACACAGATGTTCCCTTACACACTCCCAGGACGTCCAGGACATCAGGTAAGGAACAGCACAGAGAGGTCCCTTAATATACTCCCAGGATTTCCATGATATCCGGGAAGGAACAACACACAGATGTTCCCTGACACACTTCCAGGACTTCCAGGACATCAGGTAAGGAAGAGCACACAGATGTTCCCTGACACACTTCCAGGATGTCCAGGGAAACAGGTTTGTCATGTTCACTGACAAACTTCAAGGACGTCCAGAACATCAGCTAAAGAACAGCACAGTGATGTTCCCTGACATAATACCAGGATTTCCAGGACATCAGGTAAGGAACAGAACAGTTATGTTCCCTGACATAGTACCAGGATTTCCAGGACATCAGGCAAGGAACAGCACAGTCATGTTCACTGACACACTTCTAGGACGTCCAGAACATCAGGTAAGGAAGAGCACAGTGATGTTCCCTGACATAGTACCAGGATTTCCAGGACATCAGTTAAGGAATAGGACAGTAATGCTCCGTGACACGCCCCCAGGACTTCCAGGACATCAGGTAAGGAACAGCACAGAGAGGTTCCCTGACATACGTGAAGGACATCAGGACATCAGGTAAGGAACAGCACAGAGATGTTCCCTGACACACTCACAGGACGTCTAGGACCTCAGGTAAGGAACAGCACACAGATGTTCCTTGAGAAACTCCCAGGAAGTACAGGACATCAGGTAAGGACAGCACAGTGATGTTCCCTGACATACTCCTAGGACGTCCAGGATATCAGGTAAGAAACAGCACAGAGATGTTCCCTAACACACTCCCAGGACTTCCAGGACATCAGGTAAGGAACAGCACACAGATGTTCCGTGACGTACTCCCAGGACGTCTAGGACATCAGGTAAGGAACAGCACAGAGATGTTCCCTGACACACTCCCCATATGTAAAGGAAATCAGGTACAGAACAGCACAAAGTTTTTCCCCGACATGCTTCCAAGCCTTCCAGGACATCAGGTAAGGAACAGTACAGAGATGTTCCCTGACAAACTTCCAGGACTTCCAGGACACCAGGTAAGGAAGAGCACAGAGATTTTCCCTGACACACTCCCAGGACATCCAGGATATCAGGTAAGGAACAGCACACAGATGTTCCCTGACAAACTCCCAGGCCTTCCAGGACATCAGGTAAGGAACAGCACACAGATGTACCCTGACACACACCCAGGACGTACAGGTCATCAGGTAAGGAACAGCACAGAGACGTTCCATGACACACTCCCAGGACGTCCAGGATATAGGTAAGGAACAGCACACAGATGTTCCCTGACATACTCCCAGGCTGTCCAGGACATCAGGTAAGTAAATGGACAGTGATGTTCCCTGACACATTTCCAGGAAGTCCAGGACATCAGGTAAGGAACAGCACAGAGATGTTCCCTGACACACTCCCAGGACGTCCAGGACATCAGGTAAGGAACAGCACAGAGATGTTCCCTGACACACTCCCAGGACGTCCAGGACATCAGGTAAGGAACAGCACAGAGATGTTCCCTGACACACTCCCAGGACGTCCAGGACATCAGGTAAGGAACAGCACAGAGATGTTCCCTGACACACTCCCAGGACGTCCAGGACATCAGGTAAGGAACAGCACAGAGATGTTCCCTGACACACTCCCAGGACGTCCAGGACATCAGGTAAGGAACAGCACAGAGATGTTCCCTGACACACTCCCAGGACGTCCAGGACATCAGGTAAGGAACAGCACCCAGATGTTCCCTGACACACTCCCATCACGTCCAGGATATGAGGTAAGGAAGAGCACAGAGATGTTCCCTGACAAAATCCCAGGACTTCCAGGACATCGGGTAAGGAACAGCACACAGATTTTCCCTGACACACTCCCAGGACGTCCAGGTCATCGGGTAAGGAAGAGTACAGAGATATTCCCTGACCAACTCCCAAGATGTCCAGAACATCAGGTAAGGACAGCACGGAGATGTTCCCTGACAAACTTCCAGGACGTCCAGGACATCAGGTAAGGAACACCACAGTGTTGATCCTTGACACACTTCCAGGACGTCCAGGACATCAGGTAAGGAACAGCTCAGACATGTTCCCTGACACACTCACAGGAATTCCAGGACATCAGGAAAGGAACAGCACAGAGGTGTACACTGATACACTTCCAGGACGTCCAGTATATCAGGTAAGGAACAGCACAGTAATGCTCCCTGACACACTTCCAGGACTTCCAGGACATCAGGTAAGGAACAGCACAGTATTGTTCCCTGACACACTTCCCGGACATCAGGACATCAGGTAATGAACAGCACAGTGATGTTCCCTGACACACTCCCAGGATACCCAGGACATCAGGTAAGGAACAGCACACAGATGTTCCCTGACACACTCCCAGTATGTCCAGGATATCAGGTAAGGAACAGCACACATTTGTTCCCTGACACACTCCCAGGCCGTCAAGGACATCAGGGAAGGAACAGCACACATTTGTTCCCTGACACAGTCCCAGTTCGTCCAGGATATCAGGGATGGAGCAGCACACAGATGTTTTCTGACACACTCCCAGTATGTCCAGGACATCAGGTAAGGAACAGCACACAGATGTTCCCTGACACACTTCTAGGACGTCCACGACATCAGGTAAGAAGCAGCACGGAGAAGTTCCCTGACACACTTCCAGGACGTCCAGGACATCAGGTAAGGAACAGCGCAGAGATGTTCCATGACCAACTCCCAGGACATCTAGGACATCAGGTAAGGAACAGCACACACATGTTCCCTGACACATTCCCAGGACATCCAAGTCATCAGGTAAGGAACAGCACACAGATGTACCCTGACACACTCAAAGGACGTCCAGGAGATCAGGTAAGGAACAGCACACAGAAGTTCCCAGACACACTCCCAGGACGTCCAGGACAACAGGTAAGGGACAGCAAAGAGATGTTCCTGACATACTCCCAGGATGTCCAGGACATGAGGTAAGGAACAGCACACAGATGTTCCCTGACACACTCCTAGCATGTCCAGGACATCAGTTAAGGACCCACACAGTGATGTTCCCTGACAAACTTCCAGGACGTCCAGGATATCTGGTAAGTAACAGCACAGTGATGTTCCCTGGCAAACTTCCAGGAGGTTCAGGACATCAGGTAAGGAACAGCACAGAGATGATCTCTGACACACTCCCAGGACGTCCAGGACATCAGGTAAGGAACAGCACAGAGATGTTCCCTGACATACTCCCAGGATATCCAGGACATCAGGTAAGGAACAGTACACAGATGTTCTGTGACATACTCAAAGGTCATCCTGGATATCAGGTAAGGAACAGCAGAGAGATGTTCCATGACACACTCCCAGGACATCCAGGACATGAGGTAAGGAACAGCACACAGATGTTCCCTGACAAAATCCCAGGACTTCCAGGACATCGGTTAAGGAAGAGTAGACAGATGTTCCCTGACACATTCCCACGACGTCCAGGAAATTGGGTAAGGAACAGCACAGAGATGTTCCCTGACACACTCCCAGGAAGCCTAGGACATCAGGTAAGGAACAGCACAGTAATGCTCCCTTTCACACTCCCAGGACATCCAGGACATCAGGTAAGGAACAGCACACAGATATACCCTGACACTCTCCCAGGACGTCCAGAACATCAGGTTAGGAACAGCACAGAGATGTTCCCTGACACAATCCCAGGACATCCAGGACATCAGGTAAGGAACAGCACATAGATGTTCCCTGACACACTCCGATGACGTCCAGGACATCAGGAAAGGAACAGCACAGTGATGTTCCCTGACTTACTCCAAGAACGTCCAGGACATCAGTTAAGGTACAGTACACAGATGTTCCCTGACACACTAACAGGACGTCCAGGACATCAGGTAAGGAACAGAGCAGAGATATTCCCTGACCATCTCCCAGGAAGTCTAGAACATCAGGTAAGGAACAATACACACATTTTCCCTGACATACTCCCAGGACGTCCAGGACATCAGGTAAGGAACAGCACAGAGATCTTTCCTGACACACTTCCAGGACGTCCAGGACATCAGGTAAGGAACAGCACTGTAATGCTCCCTGATAAACTCCCAGGAAGTCCAGGATATCAGGTAAGGAACAGCACAGAGATGTTCTCTGACACAATAACAGGACATACAGGACATCAGGTAAGGAACAGCACACAGATGTTCCCAGTCACACTCCCAGGACGTCCAGAAGATCAGGTAAGGAACAGCACACAGATGTTCCCTGACAAACTCCCAGGAAGTCCAGGACATCAGGTAAGGATCAGCAAAATGATGTTTCCTGACAAACATCCAGGACGTCCAGGACATCAGGTAAGTAACTGCACAGTGATGTTCCCTGACACACTTCCGGGACGTCCAGGATATCAGGTAAGGAACAGCACAGAGATGTTCCCTGACACACTCCCAGGACATAAGGACATCAGGTAAGGAACAGCACTGAGATGTTCTCTGACAAACTCCCAGGATGTCCAGGACATCAGGTAAGGAACGGCACACAGATGTTCCGTGACATACTCCAAGGATGTCCAGGACATCAGTTAAGGAATAGCACAGAGATTTTCCCTGACACACTTCCAGGACGTCCAGGACATGAGGTAAGCAGCACACAGATGTTCCCTGAAAAAATCCCAGGACTTCCAGGACATCGGGTAAGGAACAGCACACAGATATTCCCTGACACACTCCCAGGACGTCCAGGATATCTGGTAAGGAACAGCACAGAGATATTCCCTGACACACTCCCAGGAGGTCCAGGACATAAGGTAAGGAATAGCACAGAGATGTTCCCTAACACACTCCCAGGATGTCCAGGATATCAGGTAAGGAACAGCACAGTGATGTTCCCTGACACACTTCAAGGACGTCCAGGACATCAGGTAAGGAACAGCACAGTGATGCTCCCTGACACACTCCCAGGACGTCCAGAACATCAGGTAAGGAACAGCACAGAGATTTTCCCTGACACAATCCCAGGACGTCCAGGACTTCAGGTAAGGAACAGCACACAGATATTCCTGACACACTCCCAGGACGTCTAGGACATCAGGTAAGGAACAGCACACATATATTCCCTGACACACTCCCAGGACATCCAGGACATCAGGTAAGGAAAAGCACACAGATGTACCCTGACAAACTCCAAGGGTGTCCAGGAGATCAGGTAAGGAAGAGCCCAGAGATGTTCCCTGACACAATACCAGGATGTCCATGACATCAGGTAAGGAACAGCACAGAGATGTTCCCGGACACACTCCTAGGACGTCCAGGACATCAGGTAAGGAACAGCACACAGATGTTCCCTGTCACACTCCCAGTGTGTCCAGGACATTAGGTAAGGAACAGGACAGAGATGTTCCCGGACACACTCCCAGGACGTCCAGGACATAAGGTAAGGAACAGCACACAGATGTTCCCTGACACCCTCCCAGAACGTCCAGGACATCTGTTAAGGTACAGCACAGAGATTTTCCCTGACAGACTCACAGGACGTCCAGGACATCAGGTAAGGAACAGTGCAGAGATGTTCCCTGACCCACTCCCATGACATCCAGGACATCTGGTAAGGAACAGCACAGAGATGTTCCCTGACAAACTCCCAGGACTTCCAGGATATCAGGTAAAGAACAGCACAAAGACATTCCCTGACAAACTTCCAGGACGTCCAGGACATTAGGTAAGGAACAGCACAGTGATGTTCCCTGACATACTCCTAGGACATCCATGATATCAGGAAAAGGACAGCACAGAGATGTACCCTTACACACTCCCAGGACGTCTAGAATATCAAGTAAGGAAGAGCACAACGATGTTCCCTGACACACTCCCAGGACATCCAGGTTATCAGGAAAAGAACAGCACAGAGATGTTCCCTGACACACTTCCAGGACTTCCAGGACATCAGGGAAGGTACAGCACAGTAATGCTCCCTGACACACTTGCACAACATCAGGACATCAGGACATCAGGTAATGAACAGCACAGTGATGTTCCCTGACACACTCCCAGGATGTCCAGGACATCAGGTAACGAACAGCACACAGATGTTCCCTAACACACTCCCAGAATATCCAGGACATCACGTAAGGAAAAGCACACAGATGTTCCCTGACAGACTCCCAGGACGTCCAGGACATCAGGTAAGGAACAGCGCAGACGTGTTCCCTAACTGACTTCAAGGAGTCAGGACAACAGGTAAGGCACAGCACACAGATATTCCCTGACACACTCCCAAAACGTCCAGGACATGAGGTAAAGAACAGCATAGAGATGTTCCCTTACACACTCCCAGGACTTCTAGGATATTAGATAAGGAACAGCAAAAGGATGTTCCCTGACACAATCCCAGGACTTCCAGGACATCAGGTAAGGAACAGCACAGAGATATTCCCTGACACACTTCCAGGACGTCTAGGACATCAGGTAAGATACAGCTCAGAGATGTTACCTGACACACTTCCAGGAGGTCCAGGACATCAGGTAAAAAACAGCACGGAGATGTTCCCTGACACACTCCCAGGACCTCCAGGACATCAGGTAAGGAACAGCACGGAGTTGTTCCCTGACAAATTCCCATGATGTCCAGGATATCAGGTAAGGAACAGCACACAGATGTTCTGTGACGTACTCAAAGGACGTCCAGGACATCAGGTAAGGTACAACAGAGAGATGTTCCCTGACACACTTCCAGGACGTCCAGGACATGAGGTAAGGAACAGCACACAGATGTTCCCTGACAAAATCCCAGGACTTCCAGGACATCGGTTAAGGAAGAGCAGACAGATGTTCCCTGACACACTCCCAGGACGTCCAGGACATCGGGTAAGGAATAGCAAAGAGATGTTCCCTGACACACTCCCAGGATGTCCAGGACATCAGGTTAGGAACAGCACAGAGATGTTCCCTGACACAATCCCAGGATATCCAGGACATCAGGTAAGGAACAGCACACAGATGTTACCTGACACACTACCAGGACGTAAAGGACATCTTGTAAGGAACAGCACACAGATGTTCCCTGATACACTCCCAGTATGTCCAGGACATCAGGTAAGGAACAGCACAGTGATGTTCCCTGACACACTCCAAGGACGTCCAGGACATCAGTTAAGGAACAGTACACAGATGTTCCCTGACACACTTCCAGGACGTCCAGGACATTAGGTAAGGAACAGAGCAGAGATATTCCCTGACCATCTCCCAGGAAGTCTAGAACATCAGGTATGGAACAACACACACATTTTCCCTGACACACTCCCAGGATGTCCAGGTCATCCGGTAAGGAACAGCACAGAGATGTTCCCTGACATACTCCCAGGACGTCCAGGACATAAGGTAAGGTACAGCACAGTAATGCTCCCTGACACACTCCCAGTACATCCAGGACATCATGTAAGATACACCACACAGATGTTCCCTGACACTCCCAAGATGTCCAGGACATCAGGTAAGGAACAGCACACATTTGTTCCCTGACACACTCCCAGGCTGTCAAGGACATCAGGGAAGGAACAGCACACATTTGTTCCCCGAACCAGTCCCAGATCATCCAGGATATCAGGGATGTAGTAGCACACAGATGTTTTCTGACACACTCATAGTATGTCCAGGACATCAGGTAAGGAACAGCACAGTGATGTACCTTGACACACTCACAGGATGTGCAGGACATCAGGTAAGGAACAGCCCACATATGTTCCTTGACATACTCCCAGGACGTCCAGGACATCAGGCAAGGAACAGCACAGTGATGTTCCCTGACACACTTCAAGGACCTCCAGGACATGAGGTAAGGAACAGCACAGAGATGTTCCCTGACACACTCCAAGGAGGTCCAGGACATCAGGTAAGGAACAGCACAATGATGGTCCCTGACATATCCTAGTATGTCCAGGACTTCAGGTAAGGAGCAGTACACAGATGTTCCCTGACACACTCCTAGGATGTCCAGGACATCAGGGAAGGAACAGTGCAGAGATGTTCCCTGAACCACTCCTAGGATGTCAAGGACATCAGGTAAGAAACAGCACAGAGATATTCCCTGACACACTTCCAGGACGTCCAGGAAATCAGGTAAGGAACAGCACACAGATATTCACTGACACCATTCTAGGACTTCCAGGACATCAGGTAAGGAACACAATAGAGATGTTCCCTGACACACTTCCAGGACGTCCAGGACACCAGGTAATGAACAGCACAGAAATGTTCCCTGACATATTTCCACGACTTCTAGGACATCAGTTAAGGAACAGCACAGAGATGTTCCCTGACACACTTCCAGGACTTACAGGACATAAGGAACAGCACAGAGATGTTCCCTGACACACTTCTAGGATGTCCAGGAAATCAGGTAAGGAACAGCACAGAGATGTTCCCTGACATGTTCCCTGGACATCCAGGACATCAGGTAAGGAAAAACACACAGATGTTTCCTGACACCCTCCCAGGATGTCCAGGACATCAGGTAAGGAACAACACAGTGATGTTTCGTGACACACTCCCAGGACATCCAGGACAGCAGGTAAGGAGAGTACACAGATGTTCCCTGACATACTCACAGGACTTCCAAGAAATCAGGTAAAGAACAGCACAGTGATGTTCCCTGACACACTCCCAGGACATGCAGGACATCAGGTAATGAACAGCACAGAGATGTTCCCTGACACGCTCCCAGGACGTCCAGGACATCATGTAAGCAACAGCACACAGATGTTCCCTGACACACTCCGAGTATGTCCAGGACATCAGGTTAGGAACAGCACACAGATGTTCCCAGACACATTCCCAGGACGTCCATGACATCAGGTAAGGTACACCACAGCGATGTTCCCTGAACAACTCCCAGGATGTCCAGGACATCAGGTAAGGAACAGCTCAGAGATGTTCCCTGACAGACTTCCAGGACATCCAGGATATCAGGGAAGGAACAGCACAGAGATGTTCCCTGATACACTTCCAGGACATCTAGGAAATCAGGTAAGAAACAGCACGGAGATGAACCATGACACACTTGCAGGACATCTAGGATATCAGGTAAGGAACAGCACAGTGATGTTCCCTGATACACTTCCAGGACGTCCAGGACATCAGGTAAGGAAGAACACAGTGATGTTTCCTGACACACTCCCAGGTCGACAAGGACATCAGGTAAGGAAAAGCTCATTGATGTTACCTGACATACTCCCAGGACATTCAGGACATCAGGTAAGGAACAGCATAGTGATGTTCCCTGACAAACTTCCAGGACTTCCAGGACAGCAGGTAAGGTACAGCACAGTAATGCTCCCTGACACACTTGCAGGACATCAGGACATCAGGTAAGGAACAGCACAGTTTTGTTCCCTGACAGACTTCCAGCACATCCAGGACATCAGGGAAGGAACAGCACAGAGATGTTCCCTGATATACTTCCAGGACGTCCAGGAAATCAGGTAAGGAAGAGCACACAGATGTTCCCTGACACACTTCCAGGACCTCCAGGACATCAGTTAAGGAAGAACATAGTGATGTTTTCTGACACACTCCCAGGACGTCCAGGACATCAGGTAAGGAACAGCACAGAGATGTTCCTTGACACACTCCCAGGACGTCCATGACATTAGGTAAGGAACAGCACACAGATGCTCCCTGATATACTCCCAGGACGTCCAGGACATCAGGTAAGGAACAGCAAAGAGATGTTCCCTGACACACTCGCAGGACAATCCAGGACTATCAGGTAAAGGAACAGCACAGTGTGTTCCCTGACACAACTTCTAGCAATCCAGGACATCAGGTAAAGGAACAATCCCAGTTTAGATGTTCCCTTACACTCCCAGGACGTCTCAGGACATCAGGTAAGGAACATCACAGTGATGTTCCCTGACACACTTCGAGGACATCCAGGACATCAGGTATGGAACACCACAGTGGTGTTCCCTGACACACTTCTAGAACGTCCAGGACATGAGGTAAGGAACAGCACAGAAATGTTCTCTGACACACTCTGAAGATGTCCAGGACATCAGGAAAGGAACAGCACAGAGATGTACCCTGACACACTCCCAGGACGTCCAGGACATCAGGTAAGGAACAGCACAGTAATGCTCCTGACACACTCCTAGTACATCCAGGACACCAGGTAAGGAACAGGACACAGATCTTCCCTGACACACTTCCAGGACGTCCAGGACATCAGGTAAGGAACACTACAGTGATGTTCCCTGACACTCCCAGGACATCCAGGACATCAGGTAAGGAACATTAAACAGATATTCCCTTACACACTTCCAAGACGTCCAGGACATCAGGTAAGGAACAGCACAGTGATTTTCCCTGACACACTTCCAGGACATCCAGGACATCAGGTATGGAACAGCACAGAGAAGTTCCCTGACACACTCCCAGGATGTCCAGGACATCAGGTAAGGAACAGCACAGAGATGTTCCCTGACACACTTCCAGGACATCCAGGACATCAGGTATGGAACAGCACAGAGAAGTTCCCTGACATACTCCCAGGACGTCCAGGACATCAGGTAAGGAAGAGTACAGAGATGTTAACTGGCACACTCCCAGGACGTCCAGGACATCAGGTTAGGAACAGCACACAGATGGTCCCTGACACATTCCCAGGACTTCCAGGACATCAGGTAAGAAACAGTACAGAGATGTTCCCTGATACAATCCCAGGACTTCAAGTACATCAGTTAAGGAACAGCACACAGATGTTCCCTGACACATTCCCAGGACGTCCAGGACATTAGGTAAGAAACAGCACAGAGATATACCCTGAGACACTCCTCTCAACGTCCAGGACATCAGGTAAGGAACAGCACACAGATGTTCCCTGAAACACTCCCAGGACGTCCAGGATATCAGGTAAGGAACAGCACACAGATGTTTCCTGACACACCCACAGGACGTCCAGGACATCAGGTAAGGAACAGCACGGAGATGTTCCCTGAAACACTTCCAGGACGTCAAGGACATCAGGTAAGGAACAGCACAGTGATGTTCCCTGACATACTTCCAGGACGTCCAGGATATCAGGTTAGGAATAGCACAGAGATGTTCCCTGACACACTTCCAAGACTGCCAGTAAATCAGGTAAGGAACAGCACACAGATCTTCATTGACACACTCTCAGGACTTCCAGGACATCAGGTAAGGAACACAACAGAGATGTTCCCTGACGAACGTCCAGGAAGTCCAGGACACCAGGTAAGGAACAGCACAGAGATGTTCCCTGACACATTTCCAGGACTTCCAGGACATCAGGTAAGGAACAGTACAGAGATCATCCCTGACACACTTCCAGGAAGTACAGGACAACACGGAAGGAAGAGGACAGAATGTTCCCTGACGAACATCCAGGAAGTCCAGGACACCAGGTAAGGAACAGCACAGAGATGTTCCTGACACATTTCCAGGACTTCCAGGACATCAGGTAAGGAACAGCACAGAGATGTTCCCTGACATACTCACAGGATGTCCAGGACATCAGGTAAGGAACAGTACAGAGATGTTCCCTGACACACTCCCAGGACAACCAGGATATCAGGGAAGGAACAGCAGAGAGATATTCAATGACATACTTCCAGGACGTCCAAGACATCCGCTAAGGAACAGCACGGAGATGTTCCCTGACACACTTCCAGGACGTCCAGGACATCAGGTAAGGTAAAGCACAGTGATATTCCCTGACATACTTCCAGGACTTCCAGGATATCAGGTAAGGAATAGCACAGAGATATACCCTGAGACACTCCTCTCAACGTCCAGGACATCAGTTAAGGAACAGCATACAGATGTTCCCTGAAGCACTCCCAGGACGTCCAGGATATCAGGTAAGGAACAGCGCACAGATGTTCCCTGACACACCCACAGGACATCAGGTAAGGAACAGCATGGAGATGTTCCCTGACACACTTCCAGGACGGCAAGGACATCAGGTAAAGAACAGCACCGTGATGTTCCCTTACATGCTTCCAGGACGTCCAGGATATCAGGTAAGGAATAGCACAGAGAAGTTCCCTGACACACTTCCAAGACGGCCAGTAAATCAGGTAAGGAACAGCACACAGATCTTCCCTGACACACTTCCAGGACTTCCAGGACATCAGGTAAGGAACACCACAGAGATGTTCCCTGACAAACGTCCAGGAAGTCTAGGACACCAGGTAAGGAACAGAACAGAGATGTTCCCTGACACACTTCCAGGAAGTACAGGACAACATGGAAGGTAGAGGACAGAGATGTTCCCTGACACACTCCCACAACGTCCAGAACATCAGGTAAGGAATAGCACAGAGACTTTCCCTGAACACTCCCAGGATGTCCAGGACATCCGGTAAGGTACAGCACAGAGATGATCCCTGACACACTCTCAAGACATCCAGGACATAAGACATGGAACATCACAGAGAAGTTCCCTGACACACTCCCAGGACATCCACGATATCAGGTAAGGAACAGCACAGAGATGTTCCCTGACACACTCCCAGTACGTCCAGGACATCAGGTAAGAACAGCACCGAGATGTTCCCAGACACACTTCCAGGAATTCCAGGACATCAGGTAAGGAACAGAAAGAGATGTGCCCTGACATATTTCCAGGACGTACAGGACATCAGGTAAGGAACAGCACAGAGATGTTCCCTGACACACTCCAAGGACGTCCAGTACATCAGGTAAGTAAGAGCACAAAGATGTTCTCTGACATGCTCCCAGGACGTCCAGGATATCAGGTAAGGAAGAGCACAGTGATGTTCCCTGACACACTTCCAGGACTTCCACGACATCAGGTAAGGAACAGCACACAGATGTTACCTGACAAACTTCCAGGACGTAAAGGATATCATGGAAGGAACAGCACACAGATGTTCCCTGACACATTCCCAGGACTTCCATGACATCAGGTAAGGAACAGCACAGTAATGCTCCCTGACACACTTGCAGGACATCAGGACATCAAGTAAGGAACAGCACAGTGATGTTCCCTGACACACTCCCAGGATGTCCAGGACATCAGGTAAGGAACAGCACACAGATGTTCCCTGAGATACTCCCAGGATGTCCTGGACAGCAGGTAAGGAACTGCACAGTGATGTTGCCTGACATACTCCCAGGATGTCCAGGACATCAGATAAGGAAGAGCACAGAGATGTTCCCTGACACACTCCCACGTCGACCAGGACATCAGGTAAGGAACAGTACAGAGATGTTCCCTGACACACTCCCAGGATGTCCAGGACATCAGGTAAGGAAGAGCACAGAGATGTTCCCTGACACACTCCCAGGACCTCCAAGACATCAGGTAAGGAACAGCTCAGAGATGTTCCGTGACACACTCCCAGGACATCCAGGACATAAGGTAAGGAACAACACTGTGATGTTCCCTGACGCACTCCCAGTACGTCCAGGACATCAGGTAAGGAACAGCACAGTAATGTTCCCTGACACACTTCCAGGACTTCCATGACATCAGGTAAGGAACACCACACAGATGTTACCTGACACACTTTCAGGACGTAAAGGACATCATGTAAGTAACAGTACACAGATGTTCCCTGACACACTCCCTGGACTGCCAGGACATCAGGTAAGGAAGAGTATAGAGATGTTCCCTGACACACTCCCAGGACATCCAGGACACAAGGTAAGGAACAACACTGTGATGTTCCCTGACACACTCCCAGTACGTCCAAGACATCAGGAAAGGAACAGCACAGTGATGTTCCCTGACACACTTCCAGGACTTCCACGACATCAAGTAAGGAACAGCACACAGATGTTACCTGACACACTTTCAGGACATAAAGGACATCATGTAAGTAACAGCACACAGATGTTCCCTGACACACTCCCAGGACGTAAAGGACATCAGGTAGGAAGTGCACAGAGATGTTCCCTGACACACTCCCTGGACGTCCAGGACATCAGGTAAGGAAGAGTACAGAGATGTTCCCTGACAAACTCCCAGGACATCCACGACATCAGGTAAGGAACTGCACTCTGATGTACCCTGACATACTCCCAGGACTTCCAGGACATCAGGTAAGGAACAGCACACAGATGTTCCCTGACACACTTCCAGGAAGTCCAGGACATCTGGTAAGGAACAGCACAGAGGAGTTCCCTGACACACTCCCAGGAATTACAGGACAAAAGTTAAGGAACAGCACAGAGATGTTCCCTGACACACTCACAGGAGGTCCAGGACATCACGTAAGGAATAGCACAGAGACATTCCCTGACACACTTCCAGGACTTCCAGGACATCAGGTAAGGAACAGCACAGAGATGTTCCCGGACACACTCCCAGGACCTCCAGGACATTAGGTAAGGAACAGCACAGAGATATTCCCTGACACACCACCAGGACGTCCAGGACATCAGGTAAGTATCAGCACACAGATGTTCCCTGACACACTCCCAGGACTTCCAGGACATCAGGTAAGGTACAGCACAGAGATGTTCCCTGACACACTCCCAGGACGTCCAGGACATCAGGTAAGGAACAGCACACAGTTGTGCCCTGACACACTCCCAGGATGTCCAGGACATCAGGGAAGGAAGAGCACACAGATGTTCCCTGACACACTCCCAGGAATTACAGGACATAAGGTAAGGAACAGCACAGAGATGTTCCCTGACACACTCCCACGACGTCCAGAACATCAGGTAAGGAATAGCACAGAGACTTTCCCTGAACACTCCCAGGATGTCCAGGACATCCGGTAAGGAATAGCACACAGATGTTCCCTGACACACTTCCAGGAAATCCAGGACTTCAGGTAAGGAACAGCACAGAGATGTTCCCTGACACACTCCCTGGACATCCAGGACATCAGGTAAGGTACAGCACAGAGATGTTCCCTGACACACTCCCAGGACGTCCACGATATCAGGTAAGGAACAGCCCTCTGATGTACCCTGACTGAATAACAGGACTCCCAGGACATGAGGTAAGGAACAGCACACAGATGTTCCCTGACACACTTCCAGGAATTCCAGGACATCAGGTAAGGAACAACACATTAAGGTTCCCTGACACACTCCCAAGACGTCCAGGACATAAGGTAAGGAACAGCACACAGATGTTCCCTGACACACCTCGGGGATGTCCAGGACATAGGTAAGGAACAGCACAGAGATGTTCACTGACACATTTCCAGGACCTCCAGGACATCAGGTAAGGAACAGCACAGAGATGTTCCCTGACATACTCCCTGGACGTCCAGGACATCAGGTAAGGTACAGCACAGAGATGTTCCCTGACACACTCCCAAGACATCCAGGACATCAGGTCAGGAACAGCACACAGATGTACTCTGACACACTCCCAGGATGTCCAGGACATTAGGTAAGCAACAGCACTGAGATGTTCCCTGACAGACTACCAGGACTTCCAAGACATAATGTAAGGAACAGCACACAGATGTTCCCTGACATACTCCCAGGATATCCAGGACATCAGTTAAGTAACAGCACAGTGATGTTCCCTGACACACTCCCAGGACGTCCAGGACATAAGGTAAGGAACAGCACACAGATGTTCCCTGACATACTCCCAGGATGTGCAGGACATCAGGTAAGGAACAGCACAGAGATGTTCCCTGGAAACTCCAAGGACGTCCAGGACATCAGGTAAGGAACAGCACAGAGATGTTCCCTGACACACTCCCAGGATGTGCAGGACATCAGTTCAGGAACAGCACACAGATGTTCCCTGACACACTCCCAGGACATCCAGGATATCAGGTAAGGAACAGCACACAGATGTTCCCTGACACACTCCCAGGACGTCCAGGACATCAGTTAAGGAACAGCACATTGATGTTCCCTGACACACTTTGAGGAAGTCCAGGACATCAGGTAAGGAAGGGCACAGAGGTGTTCCCTGACACACTCCAACGACTTCCAGGACATCAGGTAAGGTACAGCACAATGATGTTCCCTGAAGCACTCCCAGGACTTCCAGGACATCAGGTCAGGTACAGCACACAGATTTACCCTGACACACTCCCAGGACTTCCAGGACATTAGGGAAGGAACAGCACAGAGATGTTCCCTGACAGACTACCAGGACGTCCAGGACATACGGTAAGGAAAAGCACACACATGTTCCCTGACATACTCCCAGGATTTACAGGATATCAAGTAAGGAACAGCACAGTGATGTTTCCTGACACATTACAGGACGTCTAGGACATTAGGTAAGGAAGAGCACAGAGATGTTCCCTGACACACTCACAGGACGTCCAGGACATCAGGTAAGGTACTTCACAGTGATGTTCCCTGACACACTCCCAGGACGTCCAGGACATCAGGTAAGGAACAGCACAGAGATGTTCCCTGACACACTCCCAGGACGTCCAGGACATCAGGTAAGGAACAGCACAGAGATGTTCCCTGACACACTCCCAGGACGTCCAGGACATCAGGTAAGGAACAGCACAGAGATGTTCCCTGACACACTCCCAGGACGTCCAGGACATCAGGTAAGGAACAGCACACAGATGTTCCCTGACATACGCCCAGGACGTCCAGGACATCAGGGAAGGAACAGTGCAGAGATGTTCCGTGACACACTTTCAGGACGTCCAGGACATCAGGGAGGGAAGAGCACAGAGATGTTCCCTGACACACTCCCAGGACGTCCAGCACATCAGGTAAGGAACAGCGCAGAGATGTTCCCTGACACACTTCCAGGATGTCCAGGACATCAGGTAAGGAACAGCACAGAGATGTTCCCTGACACACTCCCAGGACGTCCAGGACATCAGGTAAGGAACAGCACAGAGATGTTCCCTGACACACTCCCAGGACGTCCAGGACATCAGGTAAGGAACAGCACAGAGATGTTCCCTGACACACTTCCAGGATGTCCAGGACATCAGGTAAGGAACAGCACAGAGATATTTCCTGACACACTCCCAAGATGTCCAGGACACCAGGTAAGTAACAGCTCAGTGATGTTCCCTGACACACTTCCAGGACTTCCAAGACATCAGGTAAGGAACAGCACACAGATGTTCCCTGACACATTTCCAGGACGTCGAGGACATCAGGTAAGGAACAGCACACAGATGTTCCCTGACACACTTCCAGGACGTCCAGGACATCAGGTAAGGAACAGCACAGAGATGTTCCCTGACACACTTCCAGGAGGTCCAGGCCATCAGGTTAGAGTACAGCACACAGATATACCCTGACACACTCCCTGAACGTCTAGGACATCAGGTAAGAAAGAGCACACAGATATTCCCTGACACACTCCCAGGACCTCCAGGATATCAGGTAAAGAACACAACAGTAATGCTCCCTGACACACTCCCAGGATGTCCAGGTTATCAGGCAATGTAGAGCACACAGATGGTCCCTGACATTCTACCAGGACGTCCAGGACACCAGGTAAGGAACAGCACAATTATGTTCCCTGACACACTCCCAGGAAGTCCAGGACATCAGGTAAGGAACAGTACACCGATGTTCCCTGACATACTCCCAGGACTTCCAGGACATCAGGTATGGTTCAGCACACAGATGTTCCTAGACACACTCTCAGGAATTCCAGGACATCAGGTAAGGAACAGCACAGAGATGTTCCCTGACACACTCCCAAGACGTCTAGGACATCAGGTAAGGAACAGCACACAGATGTTCCATGAAACACTCCCAGGACATCTAGGAAATCAGGTAAGGAACAGCACACAGATGCTCCCTGACACACTTCCATGATGTCCAGGACACCAGGTAAGGAAGAGCACAGAGATGTTCCCTGACACATTTCCAGGACTTCCAGGACATCAGGTAAGGAACAGCACAGAGAAACACTTCCAGGTTGTCCAGGAAATCAGGTAAGGAACAGCACAGAGATGTTCCTTGACACACTCCCAGGACATCCAGGATATCAGGTAAGGAGGAGCACACAGATGTTCCCTGACACCTTCCCAGGACGTACAGGACATCAGGGAAGGAACAAAACAGTGATGTTCCGTGACACACTCCCAGGACTTACAGAAGATCAGGTAAGGAACAGCTCACAGATGGTCACTGACACACTTCCAGGATGTCCAGGATGTCAGGAAAGGAACAGCACAGTGATATTCCCTGACACACTTCCAGGACTTCCAGGACATCAGGTAAGGAACAGCATACAGATATTTTCTGACACACTTCCAGGACGTCTAGAACAGTAGGAAAGGTACAGCACAGTGATGTTCCCTGACTCAATTCCAGGATTTCCAGGACATCGGGTAAGGAACAGCACAGTGATGTTCCCTGACAAAATCCCAGGATGTCCAGGACATCAGGTAAGGAAGAGCACACAGAGGTTCCCTGACATACTCCCAGCATATCCAGGACATCAGTCAAGGAACAGCACAGTGATGTTCCCTGACACACTCCCAGGACGTGCAGGACATCAGGAAAGGAACAGCACACAGATGTTCCCTGACATACTTCCAGGACGTCCAGCATATCAGGTAAGGAACAGCACAGAGATGTACCCTGACAGACTCCCAGTACGTCCAGGACATCAGGTAAGGAACAACAGACAGATATTCTCTGACATACTCCCAGGATGTCGAGGACATCAGGTAAGAAACAGCACAGTGATGTTCCCTGACACACTCCCAGGAAGTCCAGGACATCAGGTAAGGAACAGCACACAGATGTTCCCTGACACACTCCCAGGACGTCCAGGACATCAGGTAAGGAACACCACAGAGATGTTCCCTGACACACTCCCAGGACGTCCAGGACATCAGGTAAGGAACAGCACAGAGATGTTCCCTGACATACTCCCAGGACGTCCAGGACATCAGGTAAGGAACAGCACAGAGATGTTCCCTGACACACTCCCAGGACCTCCAGGACATCACGTAAGGTACAGCACAGAGATGTTCCCTGAGATACTCCCAGGACGTCCAGGACATCAGGTAAGGAAGAGCACAGAGATGTTCCCTGACACACTCCCATGACGTCCAGGACATCAGGTAAGCTACAGCACAGAGATGTTCCCTGACACACTTCCAGGACATCCGGGACATCAGGTAAGGAACAGCACAGAGATGTTCTTTGACACACTCCCAGGACATCCATGACATCAGGAAAGGAACAGGACAAAAATGTTCCCTGACACGCTTCCAGGACGTCCAGGACATCAGGTAAGGAACAGCACAGAGATGTTCCCTGACACACTCCCAGGACGTCCAGGACATCGGGTAAGGAACAGCACACAGATCTTCCCTGACACACTCCCAGGACATCCAGGACATCAGGTAAGGAAAAGCACAACGATTTTCCCTGACACACTTCCAGGACGTCCAGGACATCAGGTAAGGAACACCACAGTGATGTTCAATGACACACTCCCAGGACGTCCATGACATCAGGTAAGGAACAGCACACAGATGTTCCCTGACACACTCGCAGGATTTCCAGGACATCAGGTAAGGTGCAGCACAGAGTTGTTCCCTGAGACACTCCCAGGACGTCCAGGACATCAGGTAAGGATCAGTACACTGATGTTCCCTGACATACTCCCAGGACTTCCAGGACATCAGGTATGGTTCAGCACACAGATGTTCCTTGACACACTCTCAGGAATTCCAGGGCATCACGTAAGGTACAGCACAGAGATGTTCCCTGACATACTCCCAGGATGTCCAGGACATCAGGTAAGGAACAGCACAGAGATGTTCCCTGACACACGCCCAAGACGTCCAGGACATCAGGTAAGGAACAGCACACAGATGTTCCATGAAACACTCCCAGGACGTCTAGGAAATTAAGTAAGGAACATCAGAGTGATGTTCCCTGACACACATTCAGGACGTCCAGGACATCAGGTAAGGAACAATACAGAGATGTTCCCTGACATACTCTCAGGATGTCCAGGACATCAGGTAAGGAAGAGCACAGAGATGTTCCCTGACACACTCCCGGGACTTACAGGACATAAGGTAAGGTACAGCAAAGAGATGTTCCCTGACACACTCCCAGGACCTCCAGGACATCACGTAGGGAACAACACAGAGATGTTCCCTGACACACTCCCAGGACGTCCAGGACATCAGGTAAGGAACAGCACACAGATCTTCCCTGACACACTCCCAGGATGTCCAGGACATCAGGTAAGGAAAAGCACAAAGATAATCCCTGACACACTTCCAGACGTCCAGGACATCAGGTAAGGCACACCACAGTGATGTTCCCTGACACACTCCCAGGACATCCATGACATCAGGTAAGAACAGCACACAGATGTTCCCTGACACACTCCCAGGACTTCCAGGACATCAGGTAAGGTACAGCACAGAGATGTTGCCTGACACACTCCCAAGACGTCCAGGACATCAGGTAAGGACAGCACGCAGAGGTTCCCTGAAACCCTCCCAGGACGTCCTGGACATCAGGTATGGAGCAGCACACAGATGTTCCCTGACACACTCCCAGGACGTCCAGGACATCAGGTAAGGAACAGCACAGAGATGTTCCCTGACACACTCCCAGAACGTCCAGGACATCAGGTAAGGAACAGCACAGAGATGTTCCCTGACACACTCCCAGGACGTCCAGGACATCAGGTAAGGAACAGCACAGAGATGTTCCCTGACACACTCCCAGGACGTCCAGGACATCAGGTAAGGAACAGCACACAGATGTTCCCTGACACACTCCCAGGACGTCCAGGACATAAGGTAAGGTACAGCACAGGGATGTTCCCTGACACACTCCCAGGACCTCCAGGACATCAGGTAAGGTACAGCACGGAGTTGTTCACTGAAACACTCCTAGCACCTCCAGGACATCAGGTAAGGTACAGCACACAGATCTTCCCTGAAACATTCCCAGGAAATCCCCGACATCAGTTAAAGAACAACACAGAGATGTTTCCTGACAAACTCCCAGGACATCCAGGACATCAGGTAAGGAACAGCACACAGATGTTCCCTGACACACTCCCAGGATGTCCAGGACATCAGGTAAGGAACAGCACAGAGACGTTCCTTGACACACTCCCAAAACGTCCAGGATATCAGGTAAGGAGGAGCACACAGATGTTCCCTGACACCTTCCCAGGACGTACAGGACATCAGGGAAGGAACAACACAGTGATGTTCCGTGACACACTCCCAGGACTTCCAGAACATCAGGTAAGGAACAGCTCACAGATGGTCACTGACACACTTCCAGGATGTCCAGGATGTCAGGTATTTAACAGCACAGTGATATTCCCTGTCCTCTGACACACTTCCAGGACGTCCAGTACAGGCCGAAAGGTACAGCACAGTGATGTTCCCTGACTCACTTCCAGGACTTCCAGGACATCAGGTAAGGAACAGCACAGTGATGTTCCCTGACACAATCCCAGGATGTCCAGGACATCAGGTAAGGAAGAGCACACAGAGGTTCCCTGACATACTCCCAGGATATCCCGGACATCAGTCAAGGAACAGCACAGTGATGTTCCGTGACACACTCCCACGACATCCAGGACATCAGGAAAGGAACAGCACACAGATGTTCCCTGACATACTTCCAGGACGTCCAGGATATCAGGTAAGGAACAGAACAGAAATGTACCCTGACACACTCCCAGTACGTCCAGGACATCAGGTAAGGAACAACAGACAGATATTCTCTGACATACTCACAGGATGTCGAGGACATCAGGTAAGGAACAGCACAGTGATGTTCCCTGACACACTCCCAGGAAGTCCAGGACATCAGGGAATGGACAGCACACAGATGTTCCCTGACACACTCCTATGACATCCAGGACATCAGGTAAGGAACAGCACACAGATGTTCCCTGACATACTCCAAGAACTTCACATAAGGTAAGGAACAGCACAGAGATGATACCTGACAAGCTCCGAGGACCTCCAGGACATCAGGTAACGAACAGCACAGAGATGTTTCCTGACACACTTCCAGGACGTCCCGGACATCAGGTAAGGAAGAGCACAGAGATGTTCCCTGACACACTCCCTTGACGTCGAGGACATCAGGTAAGGAACAGCACAGAGATTTTACCTGACACACTTCCAGGCCGACCGGGACATTAGGTAAGGAACAGCACAGAGATGTTCCCTGACACTCCTCCAGGACATCCTGGATATCAGGTAAGGAACCGCACAGAGATGTTCCCTGACACACTCCCCGGATATCCAGGACATCAGATAAGGAACAGTACAGAGATATTCCCTGACACACTCCCAGGACGAGCAGGACATCATGTAAGGAAAAGCACAAAGATGTTCCCTGACACACTTTCAGGATGTCCAGGACATCAGGTAAGGAACAGCACAGAGATGTTCCTTGATACACTCCCAGGATGTACAAGACATCAGGCAAGGAACAGCACACAGATGTACGCTGACAATCTCCCAGGACGTCCAGGACATCAGGTAAGGAACAGTACAGAGATGTTCCCTGACACACTCCCAGGATGAGCAGGTCATCAGGTAAGTAACAGCACAGTAATGCTCCCTGACACACTTGCAGGACATCAGGACTTCAGGGAAGGAACAGCACATAGATGTTCCCTGACACACTTCCAGGAAGCCCAGGACATCAGGTAAGGTACAGAATACTGATGTTCCCTGACACACTTCCAGGAAGTCCAGGACATCAGGTATGGAACAGCACAGGGATGTTCCCTGACACACTCCCAGGACGTCCAGGACTTCAGTAAGGAATAGCACAGAGATGTTCTCTGACACACTCCCAGGACATCCAGGATATCAGGTTCGGAGCAGCACAGTGATGTTCCCAGACACACTCCCAGGATGTCCAGGACATAAGGTATGGAACAGGACACAGATGTTCCCTGAAAAACTCCCACGACATCCAGGACATCAGGAAAGGAACAGCACACAGATGTGCCCTGACACACTCCCAGGACTTCCAGGACATCAGGTAAGGAACAGCATAGAGAGGTTTTCTGACACACTCCCAGGACTTCCAGGACATCAGATAAGGAACAGCACAGAGATGTTCCCTGACACAATTCCAGGACATCCAGGACATCAGGGAAGGAACAGGACAGAGATGTTCCCTGACACACTTCCAGGACGTCCAGGACATCATGTAAGGAACAGCACGGAGATGTTCCCTGACACACTTCCAGGTTGTCCAGGACATCAGGTAAGGAAAAGCAGAGAGATGTTCCCTGACAAACTACCAGGACTTCCAGGACATCAGGTAAGGAACAGCACACAAATGTTCCCTGACCCACACCCAGGACGTCCAGGACATCAGGTAAAGAACAGTACACAGATGTTCCCTAACACACTTCCAGGAAGTCCAGGACATCAGGTAAGGTACAGAATACTGATGTTCCCTGACACACTTCCAGGAAATCCTGGACATCAGGTACGGTACAGCACACAGATGTTCCCTGACACACTCCCAGGACGTCCAGGACATCAGTAAGGAATAGCACAGAGATGTTCCCTGACACACTCCCAGGACGTCCAGCCCATCAGGTAAGGAACAACGCACAGATGTTCCCTGAAACACTCCCAGGATGTCTAGGACATCAGGAAAGGAATAGCTCACAGATGTTCCCTGACACACTCCCAGGACGTCCAGGACATCAGTAAGGAATAGCACAGAGATGTTCCCTGACACACTCCCAGGATGTCCAGGACGTCCAGGACATCAGGTAAGGACCAGCACAGAGATGTTCCCTGACATACTCCCAGTATGTCCAGGACATCAGGTAAGGTACAGCACAGTGATGTTCCCTGACATACTTCCAGGACGTCCAAGACAACAGGTAAGGAACAACGCACAGATGTTCCCTGAAACACTCCCAGGACTTCTAGGACATCAGTTACGGAACAGCACAGAGATGTTCCCTGACACATTCCCAAGAAGTCCAGGGCATCAGGTAAGGAAAAAGACAGTGATGTTCCCTAACACACTTCCAGGACGTCCAGGACATCAGGTAAGGAACAGCACAGTGATGTTCCCTGACACACTCCCAGGAATTCCAAGACATAAGATAAGGAAGAGAACACAGATGTTTTGTGACATACTCCCAGGACGTCCAGGACATCAGGTAAGGACCAGCACAGAGATGTTCCCTGACATACTCCCAGTATGTCCAGGACATCAGGTAAGGTACAGCACAGTGATGTTCCCTGACACATTTCCAGGACATCCAGGACATCAGGTAAGGAAGAACACAGTGATGTTCCATGACAAACTTCAAGGACGTCCAGGACATCAGGTAAGGCAGAGCACAGAGATGTTCCCTGACAGAGCCCCTGGACGTCCAGGACATCAGGTAAGGAACAGCACACAGATGTACCCTGAAAAATTCCCAGGATGTCCAGGACAACAGGTAAGGAACAGCTCACAGAAGTTCCCTGACACACTCAAAGGATGTCCAGGACATGACGTAAGGACAGCACACAGATGTTCCCTGACATACTCCCAGGATGTCCAGGACATCAGGTAAGGAACAGCACAGAGATGTTCACTGACACACTTCCAGGATGTCCAGGACATCAGGTAAGGAACAGTACAGAGATGATCCTGACACACTCCCAGGACGTCCAGGACATCAGGTAAGGAACAGCATAGAGACGATCCCTGACATACTCCCAGGATGGCCAGATAATCAGGAAGGAACAGCACAGTGATGTTCCCTAACACACTTCAGGATGTCCTGGACATCAGGTAAGGAACAGCACAAAGATGTTCCATGACACATTCCAAGAACGTCCAGGACATCAGGTAAGGTACAGCACACAGATGTTCTCTGACACACTCCCAGGACGTCCAGGACATCAGGTAAGGAACAGCACACAGATGTTCCCTGACACACTCCCAGGACTTCCAGGACATCAGGTAAGGAACAGCACACAGATATTACCTGACAAGCTCCCAGGACGTCCAGGACATTAGGTAACGAACAGCACAGAGATGTTCCCTGACACACTTCCAGGACGTCCCAGACAACAGGTAAGGAAGAGCACAGAGATGTTCCCTGACACACTCCCATAACATCCAGGACATCAGGTATGGAACAAGACACAGATGTTCCCTGAAACACTCCCAGGATGTCTAGGACACCAGGAAAGGAACAGCTCACAGATGTTCCCTGACACACTACCAGGACGTCCAGGACATAAGGTAAGGTACAGCACAGAGATGTTCCCTGACACACTCCCAGGACCTCCAGGACATCAGGTAAGGTACAGCACAGAGTTGTTCCCTGAGACACTCCTAGCACATCCAGGACATCAGGTAAAGTCCAGCACACAGATGTTCCCTGACACACTTCCAGGATGTCCAGGACATCAGTTCAGGAGCAGCACAGTGATGTTCCCTGACACACTCCCAGGACGTCCAATACATCAGGTATGGAACAGGACACAGATGTTCCCTGAAAAACTCCCACGAGATCCAGGACATCAGGAAAGGAACAGCAGAGAGATGTGCCCTGACACACTCCCAGGACTTCCAGGACATCAGGTAAGGAACAGCACAGAGAGTTTTTCTGACACACTCCCAGGACTTCCAGGACATCAGGTAAGGAACAGCACACAATTTTTCCCTGACCCACACCCAAGACGTCCAGGACATCAGGTAAAGAACAGTACACAGATGTTCCCTGACACACTCCCAGGACATCCAGGACATCAGGTTAGGAACAGCACATAGATGTTCCCTGACACACTCCAAGGACGTCCAGCCCATCAGGTAAGGAACAACGCACAGATGTTCCCTGACACACTCCCAGGACTTCCAGGACATCAGGTATGGAACAGCACAGAGATGTTCCCTGACACCTTCCCAAGATGTCCAGGGCATCAGATAAGGAAAAAGAGAGTGATGTTCCCTAACACACTTCCAGGATGTCAGGACATCAGGTAAGGAACAGCACAGTGATGTTCCCTGACATACTCCCAGGAATTCCAAGACATCAGGTAAGGAAGAGAACACAGATGTTTTGTGACATACTCCTAAGATGTCCAGGACATCAGGTAAGGACCAGCACAGACATGTTCCCTGACATACTCCCAGGATATCCAGGTCATCAGTCAAGGAATAGCACAGTGATGTTCCCTGACATACTCCCAGGACTTCCAGGACATCAGGTAAGGAAGAGCACAGAGATGTTCCCTGATACACTCCCAGGATGTCCATGACATCAGGTAAGGAACAGCACACAGATGTACCCTGACAATCTCCCAAGACTTCCAGGACAGCAGGTAAGGAACAGCACATAGATGTACCCTGACAATCTCCCAGGACGTCCAGGACATCAGGAAAGGAAGAGCACAGAGATGTTCCCTGATACACTCCCAGGATGTCCAGGACATCAGGTAAGGAACAGCACACAGATGTTCCCTGACACACTCCCAGGACGTCCAGGACATCAGGTAAGGAACAGCACAGAGATGTTCCCTGACACACTCCCAGGACGTCCAGGACATCAGGTAAGGAACAGCACAGAGATGTTCCCTGACACACTCCCAGGACGTCCAGGACATCAGGTAAGGAACAGCACAGAGATGTTCCCTGACACACTCCCAGGACGTCCAGGACATCAGGTAAGGAACAGCACAGAGATGTTCCCTGACACACTCCCAGGACGTCCAGGACATCAGGTAAGGAACAGCACAGAGATGTTCCCTGACACACTCCCAGGACGTCCAGGACATCAGGTAAGGAACAGCACAGAGATGTTCCCTGACACACTCCCAGGACGTCCAGGACATCAGGTAAGGAACAGCACAGAGATGTTCCCTGACACACTCCCAGGACGTCCAGGACATCAGGTAAGGAACAGCACAGAGATGTTCCCTGACACACTCCCAGGACGTCCAGGACATCAGGTAAGGAACAGCACAGAGATGTTCCCTGACACACTCCCAGGACGTCCAGGACATCAGGTAAGGAACAGCACAGAGATGTTCCCTGACACACTCCCAGGACGTCCAGGACATCAGGTAAGGAACAGCACAGAGATGTTCCCTGACACACTCCCAGGACGTCCAGGACATCAGGTAAGGAACAGCACAGAGATGTTCCCTGACACACTCCCAGGACGTCCAGGACATCAGGTAAGGAACAGCACAGAGATGTTCCCTGACACACTCCCAGGACGTCCAGGACATCAGGTAAGGAACAGCACAGAGATGTTCCCTGACACACTCCCAGGACGTCCAGGACATCAGGTAAGGAACAGCACAGAGATGTTCCCTGACACACTCCCAGGACGTCCAGGACATCAGGTAAGGAACAGCACAGAGATGTTCCCTGACACACTCCCAGGACGTCCAGGACATCAGGTAAGGAACAGCACAGAGATGTTCCCTGACACACTTCCAGGATGTCCAGGACATCAGGTAAGGAACAGCACAGAGATGTTCCCTGAAACACTCAAAGGACATCCAGGACATAAGGTAAGGTACAGCACAGAGATATTCCCTGACACACTCCCAGGACGTCCAGGACATCAGCTAAGGAAGAGCACAGAGATGTTCCCTGACACATTTCCAGGACTTCCAGGATATAAGGTAAGGAACAGCACAGAGATGTTCCCTGACATAATCCCAGGATGTCCAGGACATCAGGTAAGGAAGAGCACAGAGATATTCCTTGATACACTCCCAAGACGTCCATGACATCAGATAAGGAACAGCACACAGATGTACCCTGACAATCTCCCAGGACTTCCATGAAAGCAGGTAAGGTACAGCACACAGATGTACCCTGAAAATATCCCAGGACATCCAGGAAATCAGTTAAGGAAGAGCACAGAGATATTCCCTGATACACTCCCAGGACATCCAGGACATCAGGTAAGGAACAGCACACAGATGTTCCCTGACATACACCCACGATGTTCATGACATCAGGTAAGGAATATCACAGTGATGTTCCCTGACACACTTCCAGGACTTCCAGGACATAAGGTAAGGAACAGCACAGAGATATTCCCTGACACACTTCCAGGACGTCCAGGACATCAGGTAAGGAACAGCACACAGATGTACCCTGACAATCTCCCAGGATGTCCAGGACATCAGGTAAGGAAGAGCACAGAGATGTTCCCTGACACACTCCCAGGACCTCCAGGACATAAGGTAAGGAAAGGCACACAGATGTTCCCTGACATACGCCCAGGATGTCCAGGACATCAGGTAAGGAACATCACTGTGATGTTCCTGACACACTTCCAGGACGTCCAGGTCATCAGGTAAGGAACAGCACAGAGATGTTCCCTGACATACTCCCAGGATGTCCAGGACATCAGGTAAGGAACAGCACAGAAATGTTCCTTGACAAACTCCCAGGACGTCCAGGATATCAAGTCCAGAAAGAGCACACAGATGTTCCCTGACACCCTCCCAGGACGTCCAGGACATCAGGGAAGGAACAACACAGTGATGTTCCGTGACACACTCCCAGGACGTCCAGAACATCAGGTAAGTAACAGCTCACAGATGGTCCCTGACACACTTCCAGGACGTCCAGGATGTCAGGTAAGGAACAGCACAGTGATATTCCCTGACACACTTCCAGGAATTCCAGAACATCAGGTAAGGAACAGCATACAGATGTTCTCTGACACACTTCCAGGACGTCCAGGACTGGAGGTAAGGAAGAGCACAGTGATGTTCCCTGACACGCTTCCAGGTAGTCCAGAACATCAGGTAAGGAAAAGCACAGTAATGCTCCCTCAGACAATTGCAGGACATCAGGACATCAGGTAAGGAACAGCACAGTGATGTTCCCTGACACACTCCCAGGACGACCAGGAAATCAGGTAAGGAAAGGCTCACAGATCTTCCCTGACATACTCCCAGGATGTCCAGGACATAAGTCAAGGAACAGCACAGTGATGTTCCCTGACACACTCCCAGGACGTCTAGGACATCACGTAAGGAAGAGCACAGAGATATTCCCTGACACACTCCCAGGACGTCCATGACATCAGGTAAGGAACAGTACACAGATGTACCCTGACATACTCCAAGGATGTCCATGACTTCAGGTAAGGAACAGGACAGAGATGTTCCCTGACATACTCCCAGGAACTCCAGGACATCAAGTAAGGAACAGCACACAGATATTCCATGAAACACTCCCAAGACGTCTAGGAAATCAGGTAAAGAACAGCACACAGATGTTCCCTGACACAATCCCAGGACTTCCAGGATATCAGGTAAGGAACAGCACAGAGATGTTCCCTGAAACACTCAAAGGACGTCCAGGACATAAGGTAAGGAACAGCACAGAGATATTCCCTGACACACTCCCAGGACGTCCAGGACATCAGGTAAGGAAGAGCACAGAGATGTTCCCTGACACATTTCCAGGACTTCCAGGATATAAATTAAGGAACAGCACAGAGATGTTCCCTGACACACTTCCGGACTTCCAGGACATCCAGGACATCAGGTAAGGAACAGCACACAGATGTTCCCTGACATGCTCCCAGAACATCTAGGACATCAGGTCCAGGAAGAGCACACAGATGTTCCCTGACACACTCCCAGGACGTGCAGGACATCAGGGAAGGAACAAAACAGTGATGTTCCATGAAACATTCCCAGGACGTCCAGAACATAAGGTAAGAAAGAGCACACAGATGTTCCCTGACATGCTTCCAGGACTTCCAGGACATCAGGTAAGGAACAGCACAGAGATGTTCCCTGACACACTTCCAGGACATCCAGGACACCAGGTAAAGAAGAGCACAGAGATGTTCCCTGACACGTTTCCAGAACTTCCAGGATATAAGGTAACGAATAGCACAGAGATGTTTCCTGACACACTTCCAGGACGTCCAGGACATCAGGTAAGGAACAGCACAGAGATGTTCCCTGACACACTCCCAGGACTTCCAGGACATCAGGTAAGGAACAGCACAGAGATGTTCCCTGACACACTCCCAGGACGTCCAGGACATCAGGTAAGGAACAGCACAGAGATGTTCCCTGACACACTCCCAGGACGTCCAGGACATCAGGTAAGGAACAGCACAGAGATGTTCCCTGACACACTCCCAGGACGTCCAGGACATCAGGTAAGGAACAGCACAGAGATGTTCCCTGACACACTCCCAGGACTTCCAGGACATCAGGTAAGGAACAGCACAGAGATGTTCCCTGACACACTCCCAGGACGTCCAGGACATCAGGTAAGGAACAGCACAGAGATGTTCCCTGACACACTCCCAGGACGTCCAGGACATCAGGTAAGGAACAGCACAGAGATGTTCCCTGACACACTCCCAGGACGTCCAGGACATCAGATAAGGAACAGCACACAGATGTTCCCTGAAACACTCCCAGGACGTCCAGGATATCAGGTAAGGAACAGAACACAGATGTACCCTGACAATCTCCCAGGACCTCTAGGACATCAGGTAAGGAACAGCACACAGATGTACCCTGACAATCTCCCCAGACGTCCAGGACATCAATTAAGGAGGAGCACAGAGATGTTCCCTGACACACTTCCAGGACGTCCAGGCCGTCAGCTATGGAACAGCACAGAGATGTTCCCTGACATACTCCCAGGATGTCCAGGACATAACATAAGGAAGAGCACAGAGATGTTCCCTGACACACTCCCAGGACGACCAGGACATCAGGTAAGGAACAGCACACAGATGTTCCATGAAACACTCCCAGGACATCTAGGAAATCAGGTAAGGAACAGCACACAGATATTCCCTGACCCACTCCCAGGACTTCCAGGATATCAGGTAAGGAACAGCACAGATATGTTCCCTGACACACTTCCAAGACGTCCAGGACATCATGTAAGGAATGCCACAGAGATGTTCCCTGACACACTCCCAGGGAGTCCAGTACATCAGGTAAGGAACAGCACAGTGATGTTCCCTGACACATTTCTAGGGCTTCAAGGACATCAGGTAAGGAACAGCACACAGATGTTCCCTGACACACTTCCATGATGTCCAGGACATCAGGTAAGGAATGGCACAGAGATGTTTCCTGACACACTCCCAGGACGTCTAGTATATCAGGTAAGGAACAACACAGAGATGTTCCCTGACACACTCCCAGGACATCCAGGACATCAGGTAAGGAACAGCAGACAGGTTTTCCCTGACACACTCCCAGGACGTCCAGGACATCAGGTAAGGATCTGCACAGTAATGTTCCCAGACACACTTCCAGGACGTCCAGAACATAAGGTAAGGAACAGCACACAGATTTTTCCTGACACACTCACAGGAAGTCCAGGACATCGGGTAAGGGACTGCACAGTGATGTTCCCAGACACACTTCCATGACGTCCAGGACATCAGGTAAGGAACAGCACAGAGATGTTCCCTGACACCCTCCCAGGACGTCCAGGACATCAGGTCAGGAACAGCATAGTGATGTTCCCTGACACACTCCCAGGACATCCAGGACATCAAGTAAGGAACAACACAGAGATGTTCCCTGAGAAACTCCCAGGACTTCCAGGACATCAGGTAAGGAACAGCACACAGATATTCCCTGACACACTCCAGGATGTCCAGGACATCAGGTATGGAACAGCACACAGATGTTCCCTGACACACTCCCAGGAAGTCCAGTACATCAGGTAAGGAACAGCACACAGATGTTCCCTGACAAACTTCCAGGACATCCAGGACATAAGGTAAGGGATACCACAGAGATGTACCCTGACAAACTTCCAGGACGTCCAGGACACCAGGTAAGGAACAGCACAGAGATGTTCCCTGACACACTCCCAGGACGTCCAGGACATCAGGTAAGGAACAGCACAGAGATGTTCCCTGAGAAACTCCCAGGACTTCCAGGACATCAGGTAAGGAACAGCACACAGATGTTCCCTGACNAGGAGAACAGGTACAGAACCGGACTGTGATGTTCCTGCACACTTCCAGAACTTCCAGGAGTAAGTAAAGAAACATGACGTGATTGTTCCTTGACATACGTCAATGACTTCCAGGAGAAAAGGTACAGAACAGGACTGTGATATTCACTGACATACGTCAATGACTTCCAGGAGAGCAGGTACAGAACAGGACTGTGCTGTTTGCTGACACACTTCCAGAACTTCCACGAGATCAGGTACAGACAGGACTATGATGTTCCCTGACATATGTCAATGACTTCCAGGAGAAGAGTTACAGAATAGGACTGTGATGTTCGCTGACACACTTCCAGAACTTCCAGGAGGATAAGGTAAGAACCAACCAGGATGTTGATGTCCTGACATTCCGTCATGACTTCCAGGAAGCGTTGCAGAACGGGGTGACTGTGATGTTCGCTGACCCACTTCCCAGAACTTCCATGAGGACAGGACAGAAACCGGGACTGTGATGTTCCCTAACATACGTCAATGACTTCCAGGCAGAAACAGGTACAGAACAGGACTGTGATGTTCCCTGACATACGTCAATGACTTCCAGGAGAACAGGTACAGAACAGGACCGTGATGTTCCCTGACATACGTCAATGACTTCCAGGAGAACAGGTACAGAACAGGACCGTGATGTTCCCTGACATACGTCAATGACTTCCAGGAGAACAGGTACAGAACAGGACTGTGATGTTCCCTGACATACGTCAATGACTTCCAGGAGAACAGGTACAGAACAGGACTGTGATGTTCCCTGACATACGTCAATGACTTCCAGGAGAACAGGTACAGAACAGAACTGTGATGGTCCCTGACATACGTCAATGACTGCCAGGAGAACAGGTACAGAACAGGAATGTGATGTTCCCTGACATACGTCAATGACTTCCAGGAGAACAGGTACAGAACAGGACTGTGATGTTCCCTGACATACGTCAATGACTTCCAGGAGTTCAGGTACAGAACAGGACTGTGATATTCCCTGACATACGTCAATGACTTCCAGGAGAACAGGTACAGAACAGGACTGTAATGTTCCCTGACATACGTCAATGACTTCCAGGAGAACAGGTACAGAACAGGACTGTGATGTTCCCTGACATACGTCAATGACTTCCAGGAGAACAGGTACAGAACAGGACTGTGATGTTCGCTGACACACTTCAATGACTTCCAGGAGAACAGGTACAGAACAGGACTGTGAAGTTCCCTGACATACGTCAATGACTTCCAGGAGAACAGGTACAGAACAGGACTGTGATGTTCCCTGACATACGTCAATGACTTCCAGGAGAACAGGTACAGAACAGGACTGTGATGTTCCCTGACACACGTCCAGAACTTCCAGGAGAACAGGTACAGAACAGGACTGTGATGTTCCCTGACATACGTCAATGACTTCCAGGAGAACAGGTACAGAACAGAACTGTGATGGTCCCTGACACACTTCCAGAACTTCCAGGAGATAAGGTAAAGAACAGGACTGTGATGTTCCCTGACATACGTCAATGACTTCCAGGAGAACAGGTACAGAACAGGACTGTGATGTTCCCTGACATACGTCAATGACTTCCAGGAGAACAGGTACAGAACAGGACCGTGATGTTCCCTGACATACGTCAATGACTTCCAGGAGAACAGGTACAGAACAGGACTGTGATGTTCCCTGACATATGTCAATGACTTCCAGGAGAAGAGTTACAGAACAGGACTGTGATGTTCCCTGACACACTTCCAGAACTTTCAGGAGATAAGGTACAGAACAGGACTGTGATGTTCCCTGACATACGTCAATGACTTCCAGGAGAACAGGTACAGAATAGGACTGTGATGTTCCCTGACATACGTCAATGACTTCCAGGAGAACAGGTACAGAACAGGACTGTGATGTTTGCTGACACACTTCCAGAACTTCCAGGAGATCAGGTACAGAACAGGACTGTGATGTTCCCTGACATACGTCAATGACTTCCAGGAGAAGAGTTACAGAATAGGACTGTGATGTTCGCTGACACACTTCCAGAACTTCCAGGAGATAAGGTACAGAACAGGACTGTGATGTTCCCTGACATACGTCAATGACTTCCAGGAGAACAGGTACAGAACAGGCCTGTGATGTTTTTGCTGACACACTTCCAGAACTGCCAGGAGAACAGTTTACAGAAACAGGACTGTGAGTTCCCTGACACACTTCCAGAACTTCAAGGAGACTCACGGTACAGAAACACGGACTGTGATGTTCCGACATACGTCTAAATGACTTCCAGAGAGAAGGTTACAGAACAGGGGACTGTGCTGTTCGCTGAAACCCTTCCAGAACTTCCAGGAGATAAGGTACAGAACAGGACTGTGATGTTCCCTGACATACGTCAATGACTTCCAGGAGAACAGGTACAGAACAGGACTGTGATGTTCGCTGACACACTTCAATGACTTCCAGGAGATCAGGTACAGAACAGGACTGTGATGTTCCCTGACATATGTCAATGACTTCCAGGAGAAGAGTTACAGAACCGGAATGTGATGTTCGCTGACACACTTCCAGGAAACTTCCAGGAGATAAGGTTACAGACACAGGACTTGATGTCTCCCTGACATATGTCAATGAATTCCAAGGAGAACAGATACATAACAGGAACTTGATGTTTTGCTTGACAGACTTCCAGAACTTCCAGGAGAACAGGTAGAGAACAGGACTGTGATGTTCCTTGACATACGTCAATGACTTCCAGGAGAAGAGTTACAGAACAGGACTGTGATGTTCACTGACACACTCCAAGGAACTCCAGGAGATCAGGTACATGGACAACAGGACTGTGATGTTCCCTGACATACGTCAATGACTTCCAGGAGAACAGGTACAGAACAGGACTGTGATGTTCCCTGACATACGTCAATGACTTCCAGGAGAACAGGTACAGAACAGGACTGTGATGTTTTTGATGACACCCCTTCCAGAACTTCCAGGAGATCAGGTACAGAACAGGACTGTGATGTTCCCTGACATACGTCAATGACTTCCAGGAGAAGAGTTACAGAACAGGACTGTGATGTTCGCTGACACACTTCCAGAACTTCCAGGAGATAAGGTACAGAACAGGACTGTGATGTTCCCTGACATACGTCAATGACTTCCAGGAGAACAGTTACAGAACAGGACTGTGATGTTCGCTGACACACTTCCAGAACTTCCAGGAGAACAGGTACAGAACAGGACTGTGATGTTCCCTGACACACTTCCAGAACTTCCAGGAGATCAGTTAAAGAACCGGTACTGTGATGTTCCGACATACGTCAATGTCCTTCCAGGAGAAGGTTACAGAACCGGATGTGATGTTCGGCCCACCTTCCAGAACTTCCAGGAGCTCAGGTACAGAACAGGACTGTGATGTTCCCTGACATACGTCAATGACTTCCAGGAGAACCGGTACAGAACAGGACCGTGATGTTCCCTGACACACTTTCCAGAAACTTCCAGGAGATCAGGTATACAGAACAGGACTGTGTGCTCCCTGACATACGTCAATGACTTCCAGGAAAAGAGTTACAGAACAGGACTGTGATGTTCGATGACACACTTCCAGAACTTCCAGGAGATAAAGTAAAGAACAGGACTGTGATGTTCACTGACACACTCACTGACTTTCCAGGAGACGGTACAGCAAGAACTGTGATGGTCCTGACACACTTCCAGAACTTCCAGGACATAAGGTAAAGAACAGGACCTGTTGATGTTCCCTGTGTACATACGTCAATGACTTACAGGAGAACAGGTACAGAACAGGGCTGTGATGTTCCCTGACATATGTCAATGACTTCCAGGAGAAGAGTTACAGAATAGGACTGTGATGTTCCCTGAAATACGTCAATGACTTCCAGGCGAACAGGTACAGAACAGGACTGTGATGTTCCCTGACATACGTCAATGGCTTCCAGGAGAAAACAGGTACAGACCAGGACTGTGATGTTCCCTGAAATACGTCAATGACTTCCAGGAAAAGAGTTACAGAACAGGACTGTGAAGTTCCCTGACATACGTCAATTACTTCCAGGAGAACAGGTATTACGACCAGGCCTTGTGCGATCCCTGGACATTTCACTCAATGGACTTCCAGGGAACAGGACAGAACAGGACTGTGATGTTCTCTGACACACTTCCAGAACTTCCAGTAGATAAGGTAAAGAACAGGACTGTGATGTTCACTGACATACGTTCAATGACTTCCGGAGAACGAGTTTAAGAAAAGGTACTGTGATGTTCCCTGACACACTTACAGAACTTCCAGGAGATAAGGTACAGAACAGGACTGTGATGTTCCCTGACATACGTCAATGACTTCCAGGAGAAGAGTTGCAGAACAGGACTGTGATGTTCGCTGACACACTTCCAGAACTTCCAGGAGATAAGGTAAAGAACAGGACTGTGATGTTCCCTGACATACGTCAATGACTTCCAGGAGAACAGGTACAGAACAGGACTGTGATGTTCCCTGACATACGTCAATGACTTCCAGGAGAACAGGTACAGAACAGGACCGTGATGTTCCCTGAATACGTCAATGACTTCACAGGAGAACAGGTACAGAACAGGACGTGGATGTTCCCTGACATACGTCGACTGACTTCCAGGAGAACAGGTAAAGAAACAGGACTGTGATGTTCCCTGTACAATACGTCAATGACTGCCAGGAGAACAGGTACAGAACAGGACTGTGATGTCCCTGACATACGTCAATGACTCCAGAGAACAAGGTACAGAACAGGATGTGATGTTCCCTTACATACGTCAAGTGACTTCCAGGAGAACAGGTTAAGAACGATTGTGATCTGACTTGATGCTTCGCGTCCGTAGAACAGCCGGATGTCCTGCATCTGTCAATGATTCCAGGATGAACAGGTACAGAACAGGACTGTAATGTTCCCTGACATACGTCAATGACTTCCAGGAGATACAGAGTACAGAACAGGACTGTGATGTTTCCTGACATACTCCAATGACCTCCAGGAGACAAACAGGGTTGGTGGTGGGGTGTAGGGTTGTAACAGAACAGGACTTGGAGTGAGTTCCGAATGACTGACGAGAGCTGTATTTGACTTAGCCTGAGAAACAGGTACCAGAACAACTGTGATGTTGTCTGACATACGTCCAGAATCGCAGGAGACAGGTACAGAACAGGAATGTGATGTTCCCTGACATACGTCAATGACTTCCAGGAGAACAGGTACAGAACAGGACGTGTGATGTTCCATGACAACGTTCAGAACTTCCAGGAGATCAGGTACAGAACAGAAGACTGTGATGTTCCCTGACATACGCTCAATGACTTCCAGGAGAACAGGTACAGAACAGAACTGTGATGTTCCCTGACACACTTCCAGAACTTCCAGAGATAAGGTAAAGAACAGAGGACTGTGATTTCCCGACATATGTCAATGACTTCCAGGAGAACAAGGTACAGAACAGGACTGTGATGTTCCCTGACATCCGTCAATGACTTCCCAGGAGAACAGGTACAGAACCGGACTGGCATTTCCCTGACACAACTTCCAGAGACTTCCAGGAGATAAGGTAAAGAACAGGACTGTGTTGTTCCCTGACAATACGTCAAGACTTCCAGGGGAACAGGTACAGAACAGGACTGTGATGTTCCCTGACACACGTCACTGAACTTCCAGGAGAAACAGGTACAGAACACAGGACTGTGCATGTTGCTGACACAACTTCCAGAACTTCCAGGAGATCAGGTTACGAGAACAGGACTGTGATGTTCCCTAAATACGTCAATGACTTCCAGGAGAAGAGTTACAGAACAGGACTGTGATGTTCGCTGACACACTTCCAGAATCTTCCAGGAGATAAGGTACAGAACAGGACTGTGATGTTCCCTGACTACGTCAATGACTTCCAGGAAAAGGTACAGAACAGGCTGTGAAGTTCCCTGACATACATCAATGACTTCCAGGAGAACATGTACAGAACAGGACTGTATGTTCCCTGACACCCACTTCCAGGACTTCCAGGAGAACAGGTAGAGAACAGGACTGTGATGTTCTCTGACATACGTCAATGACTTACAGGAGAACAGGTACAGAACAGAACTGTGATGTTCCCTGACACACTTTCCAGAACTTCCAGGAGATAAGGTACAGAACAGGACTGTGTTGTTCCCTGACATACGTCAATGACTCCCAGGAGAACAGGTACAGAACCGGACTGTGATGTTCCCTGACACACCTTCCAGAACTTCCTGGAGATCAGGTACAGAACAGGACCGTGACATACGTCAATGACTTCCAGGAAAAGAGTTACAGAACAGGACTGTGATGTTCGCTGACCACTTCTCAGAAACTTTCCAGGAGATAAGGTACCAGGAACAGGACTGTGATGTTCCCTGACATACGTCAATGACTTCCAGGAGAAAAGGTACAGAACAGGACTGTGATGTTTGCTGACCCACTTCCAGAACTTCCAGGACATAAGGTAAAGAACAGGTATGTGATTGTTCCTGACATACGAAATGACTTCCAGGAGAAAGAGGTTGCAGCAAAGGGACGTGATGTTCAATGCACACTTCCAGAACTCAAGGAAATGGCAGCAAGAAACAGACTGTGATGTTCCCTGACATACCTCAATGACTTCCAGGAGAACAGGTACAGAACAGGACTGTGATGTTCCCTGACATACGTCAATGACTTCCAGGAGAACAGGTACAGAACAGGACTGTGATGTTCCCTGACATACGTCAATGACTTCCAGGAGAACAGGTACAGAACAGGACTGTGATGTTCCCTGACACACTTCCAGAACTTCCAGGAGATCAGGTACAGAACAGGACTGTGATGTTCCCTGACATACGTCAATGACTTCCAGGAGAACAGGTACAGAACAGGACTGTGATGTTCCCTGACACACTTCCAGAACTTCCAGGAGATAAGGTTAGGAACAGCAAAGAGATATTCGCAGAAGCATTTCAAGGAGATCTCATAAGGAACAGCACAGTGATGTTACCTGACACACTTCCAGGACGCCCAGGCCATCAGGTAAGGAACAGCACAAAGATGTTCCCTGACACACTCCCAGGATGTCGAGGATATCAGGTAAGGAACAGCACAGAGATGTTCCCTGACAAACTCACAGTACGTCCAGGAAATCAGGTAAGGAACAGCATAGAGATGTTACATGACACACTGCCAGGACGACCAGGACATCAGGTAATGAACAGGATAGTGATGAACCCTGACACACTTCAAGGTCATCCAGGACATCAGGTAAGGAACAGCACACAGATGTTCCATAAAGCACTCAAAGAATGTCTAGGAAATCAGTTAAGAAATAGCACATAGAGGTTCCCTGACACACTCCCAGGACTTCTAGGACATCAGATAAGGAACAGCAGAATGATGTACCCTGACACACTTCCAAGACGTCCAGGGCATCAGGTAAGAAACAGCACACAGATGTTCCCTGACACACTTCCAGGACGTCCAGGACATCAGGTAAGGAACAGCAAAATGATGTTCGCTGACAATTTTCCAGGACGTCCAGGACATCAGGTAAAGAACAGCACACAGATGTTCCCTGACACACTTCCAGGACGTCCAGGACATCAGTTAAGGAACAGCACAGAGATGTTCCCTGACAAACTCCCAGTACGTCCAGGAAATCAGATAAAGAACAGCACAGAAATGTTACCTGACACACTCCCAGGATGTCCAGGATATCAGGTAAGGAATAGCACAGTGATGTACCCTGATACACTTCCAGGAAGTCCAGGACATCAGGTAAGGAACCACACACAGATATTCCCTGACACACTTCCAGGACGTCCAGGACATCAGGAAAGGAACAGCACAGAGATATTTCCTGACACACTTCCAGGGCGTTCAGGACATCAGGTAAGGAACAGCACAGTGATGTTCCCTGACACACTTCCAGGATGTCCAAGATATCAGGTAAGGAACAGCACAGAGATATTCCTTGACAAACTTCCAGGACGTCCAGGACATCAGGTAAGGAACAGCACAGTGATGTACTCTGACACACTCCCAGGACTTCCAGGACATCAGGTAAGGAAGAGCACAGTGGTGTTCCCTGACATACTTCCAGGAAGTCCAGGACATTAGGTAAGGAACAGCACAGAGTTGTTCCCTGACACACTCCCAGGACGTCCAGGACATCAGGTAAGGAACAGCACACAGATGTTCACTGACACACTCCCAGGACGTCCAGGACATCAGGTAAGGCAGAGCACACAGATGTTCCCTGACACACACCCAGGACTACTAGGACATCAGCTAAGGAAGAGCACAGATATGTTCCCTGACACACTCCTAGGACGTGCAGGACATAAGGTAAGGAACAGCACAGAGATGTTCCCTGACACACTTCCAGGACGTCCAGGACATCAGGTAAGGAACAGCACACAGATGTTCACTGACAAACTCCCAGGACATCTAGGACATCAGGTGAGGAACAGCACAGAGTTGTTCCCTGACACACTCCCAGGACGTCCAGGACATCAGGTAAGGCAGAGCACACAGATGTTCCCTTACACACACCCAGGACTTCTAGGACATGAGTTAAGGAAGAGCACAGAGATGTTCCCTGACACACTTCCAGGACGTCCAGGACATCAGGTAAGAAGCAGAACAGAGATGTTCCTTGACACGCTCCAAGGACGTCCAGGACATCAGGTCCAGGAAGAGCACACAGATGTTCCCTGGCACCCTCCAAGGACGTCCAGGACATCAGAAAATGAACAAACCAGTGATGTTCCGTGACACACTCCCAGGACGTCCAGAATATCAGGTAAGGAACAGCTCACAGATGGTCCCTGACACACTTCCAGGACGTCCAGGATGTCAGGTAAGGAACAGCACAGTGATATTCCCTGACACACTTCCAGGACTTCCAGGACATCAGGTAAGGAACAGCATACAGATGTTCTCTGACACACTTCCAGGACATCCAGGACAGGAGGTAAGGAACAGCACAGTGATGTTCCCTGACACACTCCCAGGATGTCCAGGACATAAGGTAAGGAACAGCAGAGTGAAGTACCCTAGACACACTTCCAGATTGTCCAGGACATCAGGTAAGGACCAGCACACGGATGTTCCCTGACACACTTCCAGGACGTCAAGGACATCAGGTAAGGAACAGCACAGAGATGTTCCCTGACACAATTCCAGGACGTCCTGGACATCAGGTAAGGAACAGCACAGAGATGTTCCTTGATACGATCCCAGGACGTCCAGAACATAAGGTAAGGAACACCTCACAGATGGTCCGTGACACACTTCCAGGACGTCCAGGATGTCAGGTAAGGAACAGCACAGTCATATTCCCTGACACACTTCCAGGACATCCAGGACATCAGGTAAGGAACAGCATACAGATGTTCTCTGACACACTTCCAGGACATCCAGGACAGGAGGTAAGGAACAGCACAGTGATTTTCGCTGACACACTTCCAGGACTTCCAGGACATTAGGTAAGGAACAGCACAGTAATGCTCCCTCACATAATTGGAGGACATCAGGACATCAGGTAAGTAACAGCACATTGATGCTCCCTGACACAATCCCAGGATGTCCAGGACATCAGGTAAGGAACAGCACACAGATGTTCCCTGACATACTCCAAGGATGTCCAGGACATCAGGTAAGGAACATCACAGTGATGTTCCCTGACACACTTCCAGGACATCCAGGACATCAGGTACGGAACAGCACACAGATGTTCCCTGACACGCTCCCAGGACGTCTAGGACATCAGGTCCAGGAAGAGCACACAGATGTTCCCTGACACCCTCCCAGGACGTGCAGGACATCAGGGAAGGAACAAAACAGTGATGTTCCATGAAACACTCCCAGGATGTCCAGAACATCAGGTAAGGAAGAGCACACAGATGTTCCCTGACACGCTTCCAGGAATTCAAGGACATCAGGTAAGGAACATCACAGAGATGTTCCCTGACACACTTCCAGTACCTCCAGGACACCAGGTAAAGAAGAGCACAGAGATGTTCCCTGACACGTTTCCAGAACTTCCAGGAGATAAGGTAACGAACAGCACAGAGATGTTCACTGACACACTTCCAGGTTCTCCAGGACATCAGGTAAGGAACAGCACAGAGATGTTCCTTGACAGGCTCACAGGACGTCCAGGACATCAGGTAAGGAAGAGCACACAGATGTTACCTGACACACTCCCAGGACCTCCAGGACATCAGGGAAGGAACAACACAGTGATGTTCCGTAACACACTCCCAGGATGTCCAGGACATTAGGTAAGGAACAGCACAGAGATGTTCCCTGACACACTCCCAGGACAACCAGGACATCAGGTAAGGAACAGCTCACAGATGGTCCCTGACACACTTCCAGGACGTCCAGGATATCAGGTAACAAACAGCACAGTGATATTCCCTGACACATTTCCAGCACATCCAGGACATCAGGTAAGGAACAGCATACAGATGTTCTCTGACACACTTACAGGACGTCCAGGACAGGAGGTAAGGAACAGCACAGTGATGTTCCCTGCAACACTTCGAGGACATCCAGGACAGGAGGTAAGGAACAGCACCGTGATGTTTCCTGACACACTTCCAGGACTTCCAGGACATCAGGTAAGGAACAGCACAGTAATGCTCCCTCACACAATTGCAGGACATCAGGACATCAGGTAAGTAACAGCAAAGTGATATTCCCTGACACAATCCCAGGATGTCCTGGACATCAGGTAAGGAACAGCACACAGATGTTCCCTGACATATTCCCAGGATGTCCAGGACATCACTCAAGGAACAGCACAGTGATGTTCCCTGTCACACTCCCAGGACGTCCAGGACATCAGGTAAGGAAGAGCACAAAGATGTTCCCTGATACACTTCCAGGAAGTCCAGGATATCATGTAAGAAACAGCACACAGATGTACCCTGACAATCTCCCAAGACGTCCAGGACATCAGGTAAGGAAGAGCACAGAGATGTTCCCTGACACACTTCCAGGACTTTCAGGACATCAGGTAAGGAACAGCACACAGATGTTCCCTGACACACTCCCAGGACGTCCAGGACATAAAGTAAGGAAAAGCACACAGATGTTCCCTGACATACTCCAAAGATGTCCAGGACATTAGGTAAGGAACAGCACAGAGATGTTCCCTGACACACTCCCAGGACGTCCAGGACATGAGGTAAGGAACAGCACACAGATGTTCCATGAAACACTCCCAGGACGTCTAGGAAATCAGGTAAGGAACAGCACACAGATGTTCCATGACCCACTCCCAGGATTTCCAGAATATCAGGTAAGGAACAGCACAGAGATGTTCCCTGACACACTTCCAGGAGGTTCAGGACACCAGGTAAAGAAGAGCACACAGTTGTTCCCTGACAAACTCCCAGGACGTCCAGGACATAAAGTAAGGAAAAGCACAGAGATGTTCCCTGACATACTCCAAGCATGTCTAGGACATCAGGTAAGGAACATCACAGTGATGTGCCCTGACACACTTCCAGGACGTCCAGCACATCAGGTAAGGAACAGCACAGAGATGTTCCCTGACACACTTCCAGGACGTCCAGGACACCAGGTAAAGAAGAGCAAACAGATGTTCCCTGACAAACTCCCAGGACGTCCAGGACATAAAGTAAGGAAAAGCACACAGATGTTTCCTGACATACTCCAAAGATGTCCATTACATCAGGTAAGGAACATCACAGTGATGTTCCCTGACATGCTTCCAGGACTTCCAGGACATCAGGTAAGGAACAGCACAGAGATGTGCCCTGACACACTTGCAGGACATCCAGGAAACCAGGTAAAGAAGAGCACAGAGATGTTCCCTGACACGTTTCCAGAACTTCCAGGATATAAGGTAAGGAACAGCACAGAGATATACCCTGACACACTTCCAGGACGTCTAGGAAATCAGGTAAGGAACAGCACAAGATGTTCACTGACACACTTCCAGGTTGTCCAGGACATCAGGTAAGGTACAGCACAGAGATGTTCCTTGACATGCTCCCAGGACATCCAGGACATCAGGTAAGGTAGAGCACACAGATGTTCCCCGACACCCTCAGAGGACGTCCAGGACATCAGGGAAGGAACATCACAGTGATATTCCGTGACACACTCCCAGGACGTCCAGGACATCAGGTAAGGCAGAGCACACAGATGTTCCCTGACACACACCCAGGACCACTAGGACATCAGCTAAGGAAGAGCACAGATATGTTCCCTGACACACTCCTAGGACGTGCAGGACATAAGGTAAGGAACAGCACAGAGATGTTCCCTGACACACTTCCAGGACGTCCAGGACATCAGGTAAGGAACAGCACACAGATGTTCACTGACAAACTCCCAGGACATCTAGGACATCAGGTGAGGAACAGCACAGAGTTGTTCCCTGACACACTCCCAGGACGTCCAGGACATCAGTTAAGGCAGAGCACACAGATGTTCCCTGACACACTCCCAGGACTTCTAGGACATCAGTTAAGGAAGAGCACAGAGATGTTCCCTGACACACTCCCAGGACGTCCAGGACATCAGGTAAGGAACAGCACAGAGATGTTCCCTGACACACTCCCAGGACGTCCAGGACATCAGGTAAGGAACAGCACAGAGATGTTCCCTGACACACTCCCAGGACGTCCAGGACATCAGGTAAGGAACAGCACAGAGATGTTCCCTGACACACTCCCAGGACGTCCAGGACATCAGGTAAGGAACAGCACAGAGATGTTCCCTGACACACTCCCAGGACGTCCAGGACATCAGGTAAGGAACAGCACAGAGATGTTCCCTGACACACTCCCAGGACGTCCAGGACATCAGGTAAGGAACAGCACAGAGATGTTCCCTGACACACTCCCAGGACGTCCAGGACATCAGGTAAGGAACAGCACAGAGATGTTCCCTGACACACTCCCAGGACGTCCAGGACATCAGGTAAGGAACAGCACAGAGATGTTCCCTGACACACTCCCAGGACGTCCAGGACATCAGGTAAGGAACAGCACAGAGATGTTCCCTGACACACTCCCAGGACGTCCAGGACATCAGGTAAGGAACAGCACAGAGATGTTCCCTGACACACTCCCAGGACGTCCAGGACATCAGGTAAGGAACAGCACAGAGATGTTCCCTGACACACTCCCAGGACGTCCAGGACATCAGGTAAGGAACAGCACAGAGATGTTCCCTGACACACTCCCAGGACGTCCAGGACATCAGGTAAGGAACAGCACAGAGATGTTCCCTGACACACTCCCAGGACGTCCAGGACATCAGGTAAGGAACAGCACAGAGATGTTCCCTGACACACTCCCAGGACGTGCAGGACATAAGGTAAGGTACAGCACAGAGATGTTCCCTGAAAAACTCCCAGGACGTCCAGGATATCAGGTAACGAACAGCACACAGATGTACCCTGAAAAACTCCCAGGACGTCCAGGACATAAGGTAAGGAACAGAACACAGATGTTCCATGAAACACTCCCAGGACGTCTGGGAAATCAGGTAAGGAACAGCACAGAGATGTTCCCTGACACACTTCCAGGACGTCCAGGACACCAGGTAAAGAAGAACACACAGATGCTCCCTGACACACTCCCAGGACGTCCAGGACATCAGGTAAGGAACAGCACAGTAATGCTCCCTCACACAATTGCAGGACATCAGTACATCAGGTAAGTAACAGCAAAGTGATGTTCCCTGACACAATCCCAGGATGTCCTGGACATCAGGTAAGGAACAGCACACAGATCTTCCCTGACATATTCCCAGGATGTCCAGGATATCACTCAAGGAACAGCACAGTGATGTTCCCTGTCACACTCCCAGGACGTCCAGGACATCAGGTAAGGAAGAGCACAGAGATGTTCCCTGATACACTTCCAGGAAGTACAGGATATCAGGTACGCAACAGCACACAGATGTACCCTGAAAATCTCCCAGGACGTCTAGAACATCAGGTAAGGAACAGCACACAGATGTACCCTGACAATCTCCTAAGATGTCCAGGACATCAGGTAAGGAAGAGCACAGAGATGTTCTCTGACACACTTCCAGGACGTCCAGGACATCAGGTAAGGAACAGCACACAGATGTTCCCTGACACACTCCCAGGACGTCCAGGAAATAAAGGAAGGAAAAGCACACAGATGTTCCCTGACATACTCCAAGGATGTCCAGGACATCAGGTAAGAAACATCACAGTGATGTTCCCTGACACACTTCCAGGACGTAAAGGACATCAGGTAAGGAACAGTACAGAGATGTTCCCTGACATACTCCCAGGAGGTCCAGGACATTAGGTAAGGAACAGCACAGAGATGTTCCCTGACACACTCCCAGGACGACCAGGACATCAGGTAAGGAACAGAACACAGATGTTCCATGAAACACTCCCAGGACATCTGGGAAATCAGGTAAGGAACAGCACACATATGTACCCTGACCCACTCCAGGACTTCCAGGATATCAGGTAAGGAACAGCACAGAGATGTTCCCTGACACACTTCCAGGACTTCTAGTACATTAGGCAAGGCACACCACAGATATGTTCCCTGACAAAATTCCAGGACGTCCAGGACACCAGTTATGGAACAGCAGAGAGATCTTCCCTGGCAACTTTCCAGCACTTCCAGGACATCAGGTAAGGAACAACACAGAGATATTCCCTGACAAACTTCCAGGACATCCAGGACACCAGGTATGGAACATCAGAGAGATCTTCCCTGACAACTTTCCAGCACTTCCAAGACATCAGGTAAGGAACAACGCAGAGATGTTCCCTGAAACACTTCCAGGACGTCCAGGACATCAGGTAAGGAACAGCACAGAGATGTTCCCTGACTCTCTTCCAGGATGTCCAGGGCATCAGGTAAGGAACAGCACACAGATGTTTCCTGACACACTTCCAGGACTTCCTGGGCATCAGGTAAGGAATACCACAGATATGTTCCCTGACAAAGTTCCAGGACGTCCAGGACACTAGGTATGTAACATCAGTGATGTCTTCCCTGACACATTTCCAGGACTACCAGGATATAAGGTAAGGAACAACACAGAGATGTTCCCTGACAAACTTCCAGGACGTCCATTACATCATGTAAGGAACAGCACAGAGATGTAACTTGACACACTCCCAGGACGTCCAGGACATCAGGTAAGGAACAACACAGAGAAGTTCCCTGACACACTTCCACGACATCCAGGACAACAGGTAAGGAAGAGCACAGAGAAGTTCCCTGACACACTTACAGGACGTCCAGGACATCAGGTAAGGAACAGCACACACATGTTCCCTGACACACTTCCAGGACTTCCAGGAAATCAGGTAAGGAACAGCAAAGAGATTTTCCCTGACACACTTCCAGGACATCCAGGACATCAGGTAAGGAAGAGGACAGAGGTGTTCCCTGACACACTTCCAGGACTTCCAGGACATCAGGGAGGAACAGCATACAGATGTTCCCTGACACACTTCCAGGATGTCCAGGTCATCAGGGAAGGAACAGCACACAGATGTTCCCTGACACATTTCCAGGACGTCCAGGACATCAGGTAAGGAAGAGAACACAGATGATCCCTGACACGCTACGAGGACGTGCAAGACATCAGGTAAGGAACAGCACAGAGATGTTCTCTGACACATGTCTAGGACTTCCAGGACATCAGGGAAGGAACAGGACAGAGATGTTCCCTGACACACTTCCAGGACATCCAGGATATCAGGGAAGGAACAGGACAGAGATTTTCCCTGACACACTTCCAGGACGTCCAAGACATCAGGTAAGGAACAGCACAGAAATGTTCCCTGACACACTTCCAGCTCATCCAGGACATCAGGTAAGGAACAGCACCGAGATGTTCCCCGATAAACTTCCAGGACTTAAAGGACATCAGGTAAGGAAGAGCACAGAGATGTACCCTGTCACACTCCCAGGAATTCCAGGACATCAGGTAAGGAACAGCATATTGATATTCCCTGACATACTTCCCAGGACTTCCAGGAATTCAGGTAAGGAAGAGCACAGAGATGTACCCCGACACACTCCCAGGACTTCCAGGACATTAGGTAAGGAACAGCACACAGATGTTCCCTGACACACTACAGGACGTCCAGGACATTAGGGAAGGTACAGCACAGAGATGTTCCCTGACACATTCCCAGTATGTCCAGGACATCAGGGACAGAACAGCAGAAAGATGTTCCCTGACACACTACAGGACGTCCAGGACATCAGCGAAGGAACAGCAAAGAGATGTTCCCTGACATACTTCCAGGACGTCCAGTACATCAGGGAAGGAACAGCACACAGATGTTCCCTGACACATTTCCAGGACATCCAGGACATCAGGTAAGGAACAGCACACAGATGTTCCCTGACACATTTCCAGGCCTTCCAGTACATCAGGTAAGGAACAGCACAGAGATATTAACTGACACACTTCCAGGAGGTACAGGACATCAGTTAAGGTACAGCACAGAGATGTTCCCTGACAAACTTCCAGAATGTACAGGACAAAAGGTAAGGAACAGCACAGAAATGTTCCCTGGCACACTTCCAGCACATCCAGGACATCAGGTTAGGAAGAGCTCACAGATGTTCCCTGACACGCACCCAGGACGTCCAGGATATCAGGTAAGGTACAGCACACGGATGTTCTCTGAAACACTTCCAGGACTTCCAGGACATCAGGTAAGGAACATCACAGAGATGTTCCCTGACACACTTCCAGGACATCCAGGACATTATGTAAGGAACAGCACAGAGATGTTCCCTGACACACTCCCAGGAAGTACAGGACATCAAGTAAGGAAGGGCACAGAGATGTTCCTTGAGTCACTTCCAGGACGTCCAGTATATCAGGTAAGGAACAGCACAGAGATGTTCCCTGACACACCCCCAGGAAGTCCAGGACATCAAGTAAGGAACAACACAGAGATATTGCATGAGAAAATCCCAGGACGTCCAGTATATAAGGTAAGGGACAGCATAGAGATGTTCCCTGACACACTCTCAGGATGTCCAGGACATCAGGTATGGAACAGCACAGAGATGTTCCCTGACACACTCCCAGGACATCCAGGACATCAGGTAAGGAAAAGCACTCAGAAGTTCCCTGACACACTCCCAGGACATCCAGGATATCAGGTAAGGAACAGAACAGAAATGTTCCCTGACACACTCCCAGGTTGTCCAGGACATCAGGTAAGGAAGAGCACAAAGATGTTCCCTGACACACACCCAGGAATTCTGGGACATCAGGTAAGGAAGAGCACAGAGATGTTCCCTGACACACTCCCAGGACGTCCAGGACATCAGGTAAGGAACGGCACAGAGATGTTCCCTGACATACTCCCAGGACGTCCAGGACATCAGGTAAGGAACAGCACAGAGATGTTCCCTGACACACTCCCAGGACGTCCAGGACATCAGGTAAGGAACAGCACAGAGATGTTCCCTGACACACTCCCAGGACGTCCAGGACATCAGGTAAGGAACAGCACAGAGATGTTCCCTGAAACACTCAATGTACGGCCAGGACATCAGGTAAGGAACAGCACACAGATGTTCCCTGACACCCTCCCAGGACGTCCAGGACATCAGGGAAGGAACAACACAGAGATGTTCCTTGTCACACTCCCAGGACGTACAGGACATCAGGTCCAGGAAGAGCACACTGATGTTCCCTGACAACCTCCCAGGACGTCCAGGACATCAGGGAAGGAACAACACAGTGATGTTCCGTGACACACTCCCAGGACGTCCAGAACATCAGGTAAGGAACAGCTCACAGATGGTCCATGACACACTTCCAGAATGGCCAGCATGTCAGGTAAGGAACAGCACAGTTATATTCCCTGACACACTTCCAGGACTTCCAGGACATCAGGTAAGGTACAGCACACAGATGTTCTCTGACACACTTCCAGGACGTCCAGGCAGGAGGTAAGGAATAGCACAGTGATGTTCCCTGATGCACTCACAGGAAGTCCAGGACATCAGGTAAGAAACAGCACACAGATGTTTTGTGACATACTCCCAGGACGTATAGGACTTCAGGTAAGGAACAGCACAGTGATGTTCCATGACACACATCAAGGACGTCCAGGAAATCAGGTAAGGAAGAGCACAGAGATGATCCCTAACACAGTCCCAGGACGTCCAGGACATCAGGGAAGGAAGAAGAGCACACAGATTTACCTTGACAAACTCCCAGGACATCCAGGACATCAGGTAAGGAACAGCACACAGAAGTTCACTGACACACTCCCAGGATGTCCAGGACATCAGGTAAGGAACAGCACAGAGATGATCCTAACACACTCCCAGGATGTCCAGGACATCAGGTAAGGAACAGAACATAGATGTTCCATGAAACACTCCCAAGACGTCTAGGAAATCAGGTAAGGAACAGCACAGACATCTTCCCTGACAAACTCCCAGGACTTCCAGGATATGAGATAAGGAAGAGCACAGAGACATTCCCTGACACACTTCTAGGACTTCCAGGACATCAGATAAGGAAAAGCACAGAGATGCTCCCTGACACACTTCCAGGACTTCCAGGACACCAGGTAAGGACGAGCACAGAGATGTTCCCTGCCACATTTCCAGGATTTCCAGGATATAAGGTAAGGAACAGCACAGAGATATTTCCAGACACACTCCCAGGACGTCCAGGACATCAGGTAAGGAACAGCACAGAGATGTTACCTGACACACTTCCAGGTCTTCCAGGATATCAGGTAAGAAGCCGCACACAGATGTTCCTTGACACGCTCCCAGTACATCCAGGACATCAAGTAAGGAAGAGCACACAGATGTTCCCTGACACCCTCCCAGTACGTCCAGGACATCAGGGAAGGAACAACACAGTTATGTTCCCTGACACACTTCCAGGATATCCAGGACATCAGGTAAGGAACAGCAGAGAGATGTTCCCTGACACACTCCCAGGACGAGCAGGACATCAGGTAAGGAACAGCACAGTAATGCTCCCTGACACAATTGCAGGACATCAGGACTTCAGGTAAGGAACAGCACAGTGATGTTCCCTGACACACTTCCAGGACGTCCAGGACATCAGGTAAGGAAGGCCACAGAGATGTTCCCTGATGCCCTCACAGGAAGTCCAGGACATCAGGTAAGAAACAGCACACAGATGTTTTGTGAAATACTCCCAGGACATCCAGGACTTCAGGTAAGGAACAGCACAGTGATGTTCCATGACACACCTCAAGGACGTCAAGGAAATCAGGTAAGGAAGAGCACAGAAAAGTTCCCTGACACAGTTCCAGGACGTCCAGGACATCAGGGAAGGAACAGCACACAGATGTACCTTGACAAACTCCCAGGACATCCAGGACATCAGGTAAGGAACAGCACACAGAAGTTCCCTGACACACTCCCAGGATGTCCAGGACATAAGGTAAGGAACAGCACACAGATGTTCCCTGACATACTCCCAGGATGTCCAGGACATAAGGTAAGGAACAGCACAGTGATGTTCCCTGACACACTTCCAGGATGTCCAAGACATCATGTAAGGAACAGCACAGAGATGATCCTGACACACTCCCAGGACGAACAGGACATCAGGTAAGGAACAGTGCAGAGATGTTCCCTGACACACTCCCAGGACTTCAAGGACATCAGGTAAGGAACAGCTCGGAGATGTTCCCTGACACACTGCCAGGAAATCCAGGACATCAGGTAAGGAACAGCACAGTGATGTTCCTTAACACACTTCCAGGATGTCCAGGACATCAGGTAAGGAACAGCACAGAAATGCTCCCTGACACAATTGCAGGACATCAGGACATCAGGTAAGCAACAGCACAGTGATGTTCCCTGACAAACTCCCAGGCTGTCCAGTACATCAGGTAAGGAACAGCACACAGATGTTCCCTGACAAACTCCCAGGATATACAGGACATCATTTAAGGAACAGCACAGTGATGTTCCCTGACACACTCCCAGGACGTCCAGGACATCAGGTAAGGAACAGCACAGAGATGTTCCCTGACACACTTCCAGGATGTCCAGGACATAGGTAAAAAACAGCACAGAGATGTACCCTGACACACTTACAGGATGTTCAGGACATCAGGTAAGGAAGAGCCAAGAGATGTTCGCTGACAAACTCCCAGTACATCCAAGAAATCAGGTAAGGAACAGCACACAGATGTTCCCTGACAAACTCCCAGGACGTCCAGGACATCAGGTAAGGAAGGCCACAGAGATGTTCCCTGACACACTTCCAGGATGTCCAGGACATCAGGTAAGGAACAGCACAGAGATGATCCTGACACACTCCCAGGACTTCAAGGACATCAGGTAAGGAACAGCTCGGAGATGTTCCCTGACACACTGCCAGGAAATCTAGGACATCAGGTAAGGAACAGCACAGTGATGTTCCTTAACACACTTCCAGGATGTCCCGGACATCTGGTAAGGATCAGCACAGAAATGCTCCCTGACACAATTGCAGGACATCAGGACATCAGGTAAGCAACAGCACAGTGATGTTCCCTGACAAACTCCCAGGGTGTCCAGGACATCAGGTAAGGAACAGCACAGAGATGTTCCCTGACATTCTCCCAGGATGTCCAGCACATCAGTTAAGGAACAGGACAGAGATGTTCCCTGACACACTCCCAGGACGTCCAGGACATCAAGTAAGGTACAGCACACAGAGGTTCCATGAAACACTCCCAAGACTTCTAGGAAATCAGGTAAGGAACAGCACACAGATGTTCCCTGAAACACTCAAAGGACGTGAGGACATCAGGTAAGGAACAGCACAGACATCTTCCCTAACAAACTCCCAGGACTTCCAGGATATGAGATAAGGAACAGCACAGAGACGTTCCCTGATACACTTCCAGGATGTCCAGGACATCAGGTAAGGAACAGCACAGAGATGTTCCCTGACACAATCCCAGGATGTTCAGGACATCAGGTAAGGAACAGCACACAGATGTTCCCTGACA